>OU892292.1:1914583-1990250 GCA_917834065.1 Ceutorhynchus assimilis | reverse complement strand
AACTCCATTAATAATAACTCAATCGCTTTGAGTTTTTGGTATTTTTTACATTGAATCATTAGGAAAAAGTTCTCAAAATTTCAACTTTCTGCTTACTTTAGTTTTTGAGTGAAAAAATTGTTTGTAAAGTATTACTTTATAAAACATCATTATGTTAAAAAATCGTAACTCCATTGATAATAACTCAATCGCTTTGAGTTTTTGGTATTTTTTACATTAAATCATTAGGAAAAAGTTCTCAAAATTTCAACTTTCTGCTTACTTTAGTTTTTGAGTGAAAAAATTGTTTGTAAAGTATTACTTTATAAAACATCATTATTTTAAAAAATCGTAACTCCATTAATAATAACTCAATCGCTTTGAGTTTTTGGTATTTTTTACATTAAATCATTAGGAAAAAGTTCTCAAAATTTCAACTTTCTGCTTACTTTAGTTTTTGAGTGAAAAAATTGTTTGTAAAGTATTACTTTATAAAACATCATTATGTTAAAAAATCGTAACTCCATTGATAATAACTCAATCGCTTTGAGTTTTTGGTATTTTTTACATTAAATCATTAGGAAAAAGTTCTCAAAATTTCAACTTTCTGCTTACTTTAGTTTTTGAGTGAAAAAATTGTTTGTAAAGTATTACTTTATAAAACATCATTATTTTAAAAAATCGTAACTCCATTAATAATAACTCAATCGCTTTGAGTTTTTGGTATTTTTTACATTAAATCATTAGGAAAAAGTTCTCAAAATTTCAACTTTCTGCTTACTTTAGTTTTTGAGTGAAAAAATTGTTTGTAAAGTATTACTTTATAAAACATCATTATTTTAAAAAATCGTAACTCCATTAATAATAACTCAATCGCTTTGAGTTTTTGGTATTTTTTACATTAAATCATTAGGAAAAAGTTCTCAAAATTTCAACTTTCTACTTACTTTAGTTTTTGAGTGAAAAAATTGTTTGTGAAGTCTTACTGTACAAAATATCATTATTTTCAAAAAATCGTAACTCCATTAATAATAACTCAATCGCTTTGAGTTTTTAGTATTTTTTACATTAAATCATTAGGAAAAAGTTCTCAAAATTTCAACTTTCTGCTTACTTTAGTTTTTGAGTGAAAAAATTGTTTGTGAAGTCTTACTGTACAAAATATCATTATTTTCAAAAAATCGTAACTCCATTAATAATAACTCAATCGCTTTGAGTTTTTGGTATTTTTTACATTAAATCATTAGGAAAAAGTTCTCAAAATTTCAACTTTCTGCTTACTTTAGTTTTTGAGTGAAAAAATTGTTTCTGAAGTCTTACTGTACAAAATATCATTATTTTCAAAAAATCGTAACTCCATTAATAATAACTCAATCGCTTTGAGTTTTTAGTATTTTTTACATTAAATCATTAGGAAAAAGTTCTCAAAATTTCAACTTTCTGCTTACTTTAGTTTTTGAGTGAAAAAATTGTTTGTGAAGTCTTACTGTACAAAATATCATTATTTTAAAAAATCGTAACTCCATTAATAATAACTCAATCGCTTTGAGTTTCTGGTATTTTTTACATTAAATCATTAGGAAAAAGTTCTCAAAATTTCAACTTTCTGCTTACTTTAGTTTTTGAGTGAAAAAATTGTTTCTGAAGTCTTACTGTACAAAATATCATTATTTTCAAAAAATCGTAACTCCATTAATAATAACTCAATCGCTTTGAGTTTCTGGTATTTTTTACATTAAATCATTAGGAAAAAGTTCTCAAAATTTCAACTTTCTGCTTACTTTAGTTTTTGAGTGAAAAAATTGTTTGTAAAGTATTACTTTATAAAACATCATTATGTTAAAAAATCGTAACTCCATTAATAATAACTCAATCGCTTTGAGTTTTTGGTATTTTTTACATTGAATCATTAGGAAAAAGTTCTCAAAATTTCAACTTTCTGCTTACTTTAGTTTTTGAGTGAAAAAATTGTTTGTAAAGTATTACTTTATAAAACATCATTATTTTAAAAAATCGTAACTCCATTAATAATAACTCAATCGCTTTGAGTTTTTGGTATTTTTTACATTAAATCATTAGGAAAAAGTCCTCAAAATTTCAACTTTCCACTCACTTTAGTTTTTGAGTGAAAAAATTGTTTGTAAAGTATTACTTTACAAAACATCATTATTTTAAAAAATTGTAACTCTATTAATAATAACTCAATCGCTTTGAGTTTTTGGTATTTTTTACATTGAATCATTAAAAAAATGTCCTCAAAATTTCAACTTTCCACTCACTTTAGTTTTTGAGTGAAAAAATTGTTTGTAAAGTATTACTTTATAAAACATCATTATTTTAAAAAATCGTAACTCCATTAATAATAACTCAATCGCTTTGAGTTTCTGGTATTTTTTACATTAAATCATTAGGAAAAAGTTCTCAAAATTTCAACTTTCTACTTACTTTAGTTTTTGAGTGAAAAAATTGTTTGTGAAGTCTTACTTTACAAAACATCATTATTTTAAAAAATCGTAACTCCATTAATAATAACTCAATCACTTTGAGTTTTTGGTATTTTTTACATTAAATCATTAGGAAAAAGTTCTCAAAATTTCAACTTTCCACTCACTTTAGTTTTTGAGTGAAAAAATTGTTTGTAAAGTATTACTTTACAAAACATCATTATTTTAAAAAAATGTAACTCCATTAATAATAACTCAATCGCTTTGAGTTTTTGGTATTTTTAACATTGAATCATTAGGAAAAAGTCCTCAAAATTTCAACTTTCCACTCACTTTAGTTTTTGAGTGAAAAAATTGTTTGTGAAGTCTTACTTTACAAAACATCATTATTTTAAAAAATCGTAACTCCATTAATAATAACTCAATCACTTTGAGTTTTTGGTATTTTTCACATTAAATCATTAGGAAGAAGTTCTCAAAATTTCAACTTTCCACTCACTTTAGTTTTTGAGTGAAAAAATTGTTTGTAAAGTGTTATTTTACAAAACATCATTATTTTCAAAAAATCGTAACTTCATTAATAATAACTCAATCGCTTTGAGTTTTTGGTATTTTTTACATTGAATCATTAGGAAAAAGTCCTCAAAATTTCAACTTTCCACTCACTTTAGTTTTTGAGTGAAAAAATTGTTTGTGAAGTCTTACTTTACAAAATATCATTATTTTCAAAAAATCGTAACTCCATTAATAATAACTCAATCGCTTTGAGTTTTTGGTATTTTTTAGATTGAATCATTAGGAAAAAGTTCTCAAAATTTCAACTTTCCACTCACTTTAGTTTTTGAGTGAAAAAATTGTTTGTAAAGTATTACTTTACAAAACATCATTATTTTAAAAAATTGTAACTCTATTAATAATAACTCAATCGCTTTGAGTTTTTGGTATTTTTTACATTGAATCATTAGGAAAAAGTCCTCAAAATTTCAACTTTCCACTCACTTTAGTTTTTGAATGAAAAAATTGTTTGTAAAGTATTACTTTACAAAACATCATTATTTTAAAAAATTGTAACTCTATTAATAATAACTCAATCGCTTTGAGTTTTTGGTATTTTTTACATTGAATCATTAAAAAAATGTCCTCAAAATTTCAACTTTCCACTCACTTTAGTTTTTGAGTGAAAAAATTGTTTGTAAAGTATTACTTTACAAAACATCATTATTTCAAAAAATTGTAACTCCATTAATAATAACTCAATCTTTTTGAGTTTTTGGTATTTTTAACATTGAATCATTAGGAAAAAGTCCTCAAAATTTCAACTTTCCACTCACTTTAGTTTTTGAGTGAAAAAATTGTTTGTGAAGTCTTACTTTACAAAATATCATTATTTTCAAAAAATCGTAACTCCATTAATAATAACTCAATCGCTTTGAGTTTTTGGTATTTTTTAGATTGAATCATTAGGAAAAAGTTCTCAAAATTTCAACTTTCCACTCACTTTAGTTTTTGAGTGAAAAAATTGTTTGTAAAGTATTACTTTACAAAACATCATTATTTTAAAAAATTGTAACTCTATTAATAATAACTCAATCGCTTTGAGTTTTTGGTATTTTTTACATTGAATCATTAAAAAAATGTCCTCAAAATTTCAACTTTCCACTCACTTTAGTTTTTGAGTGAAAAAATTGTTTGTAAAGTATTACTTTACAAAACATCATTATTTCAAAAAATTGTAACTCCATTAATAATAACTCAATCTTTTTGAGTTTTTGGTATTTTTAACATTGAATCATTAGGAAAAAGTCCTCAAAATTTCAACTTTCCACTCACTTTAGTTTTTGAGTGAAAAAATTGTTTGTGAAGTCTGACTTTACAAAACATCATTATTTTAAAAAATTGTAACTCCATTAATAATAACTCAATCGCTTTGAGTTTTTGGTATTTTTTACATTGAATCATTAGGAAAAAGTTCTCAAAATTTCAACTTTCTACTTACTTTAGTTTTTGAGTGAAAAAATTGTTTGTAAAGTATTACTTTACAAAACATCATTATTTTTAAAAATTGTAACTCCATTAATAATAACTCAATCGCTTTGAGTTTTTGGTATTTTTTACATTGAATCATTAAAAAAATGTCCTCAAAATTTCAACTTTCCACTCACTTTAGTTTTTGAGTGAAAAACTTGTTTGTAAAGTATTACTTTACAAAACATCATTATTTTTAAAAATTGTAACTCCATTAATAATAACTCAATCGCTTTGAGTTTTTGGTATTTTTTACATTGAATCATTAGGAAAAAGTCCTCAAAATTTCAACTTTCCACTCACTTTAGTTTTTGAGTGAAAAAATTGTTTGTAAAGTATTACTTTACAAAACATCATTATTTTAAAAAATTGTAACTCTATTAATAATAACTCAATCGCTTTGAGTTTTTGGTATTTTTTACATTGAATCATTAAAAAAATGTCCTCAAAATTTCAACTTTCCACTCACTTTAGTTTTTGAGTGAAAAAATTGTTTGTAAAGTATTACTTTATAAAACATCATTATTTTAAAAAATCGTAACTCCATTAATAATAACTCAATCGCTTTGAGTTTTTGGTATTTTTTACATTAAATCATTAGGAAAAAGTTCTCAAAATTTCAACTTTCTACTTACTTTAGTTTTTGAGTGAAAAAATTGTTTGTAAAGTATTACTTTACAAAACATCATTATTTTAAAAAATCGTAACTCCATTAATAATAACTCAATCACTTTGAGTTTTTGGTATTTTTTACATTAAATCATTAGGAAAAAGTTCTCAAAATTTCAACTTTCTGCTTACTTTAGTTTTTGAGTGAAAAAATTGTTTGTAAAGTATTACTTTATAAAACATCATTATTTTAAAAAATCGTAACTCCATTAATAATAACTCAATCGCTTTGAGTTTTTGGTATTTTTTACATTAAATCATTAGGAAAAAGTTCTCAAAATTTCAACTTTCTGCTTACTTTAGTTTTTGAGTGAAAAAATTGTTTGTGAAGTCTTACTGTACAAAATATCATTATTTTCAAAAATTGTAACTCTATTAATAATAACTCAATCGCTTTGAGTTTTTGGTATTTTTTACATTGAATCATTAAAAAAATGTCCTCAAAATTTCAACTTTCCACTCACTTTAGTTTTTGAGTGAAAAAATTGTTTGTAAAGTATTACTTTATAAAACATCATTATTTTAAAAAATCGTAACTCCATTAATAATAACTCAATCGCTTTGAGTTTTTGGTATTTTTTACATTAAATCATTAGGAAAAAGTTCTCAAAATTTCAACTTTCTACTTACTTTAGTTTTTGAGTGAAAAAATTGTTTGTAAAGTATTACTTTACAAAACATCATTATTTTAAAAAATCGTAACTCCATTAATAATAACTCAATTACTTTGAGTTTTTGGTATTTTTTACATTAAATCATTAGGAAAAAGTTCTCAAAATTTCAACTTTCTGCTTACTTTAGTTTTTGAGTGAAAAAATTGTTTGTGAAGTCTTACTGTACAAAATATCATTATTTTCAAAAAATCGTAACTCCATTAATAATAACTCAATTACTTTGAGTTTTTGGTATTTTTTACATTAAATCATTAGGAAAAAGTTCTCAAAATTTCAACTTTCTGCTTACTTTAGTTTTTGAGTGAAAAAATTGTTTGTGAAGTCTTACTTTACAAAACATCATTATTTTCAAATAATCGTAACTCCATTAATAATAACTCAATCACTTTGAGTTTTTGGTATTTTTTAGATTGAATCATTAGGAAAAAGTCCTCAAAATGTCAACTTTCCACTCACTTTAGTTTTTGAGTGAAAAAATTGTTTGTAAAGTCTTACTTTACAAAACATCATTATTTTCAAATAATCGTAACTCGATTAATAATAACTCAATCACTTTGAGTTTTTGGTATTTTTTAGATTGAATCATTAGGAAAAAGTCCTCAAAATTTCAACTTTCCACTCACTTTAGTTTTTGAGTGAAAAAATTGTTTGTAAAGTATTACTTTACAAAACATCATTATTTTAAAAAATTGTAACTCCATTAATAATAACTCAATCGCTTTGAGTTTTTGGTATTTTTTAGATTGAATCATTAGGAAAAAGTCCTCAAAATTTCAACTTTCCACTCACTTTAGTTTTTGAGTGAAAAAATTGTTTGTAAAGTATTACTTTACAAAACATCATTATTTTAAAAAATTGTAACTCCATTAATAATAACTCAATCGCTTTGAGTTTTTGGTATTTTTTACATTGAATCATTAAAAAAATGTCTTCAAAATTTCAACTTTCCGCTCACTTTAGTTTTTGAGTGAAAAAATTGTTTGTGAAGTCTTACTTTACAAAATATCATTATTTTCAAAAAATCGTAACTCCATTAATAATAACTCAATCGCTTTGAGTTTTTGGTATTTTTTACATTGAATTATTAGGAAAAAGTCCTCAAAATTCCAACTAATTTTGACCCGTTTTAGTGATTGGTAAAGTCAAAATTGAACAAAACTGAAAAATTTTAAATATAGATTTTTTTACCAAAATTCAACTTGGAAGCTCAATTGCTCAAAAACTATTCAAGCTATCAAAGTCAATTTAACACAGATTTATAGAAAATTTAATGCTCTTTTCAATGGTATATAATTTATTTTATTTTGCTCAAATTTCAAAGGAAATATAATCAATTATTCTCAATTTTGACAAAGTGCAAAATAATTAAAAAAACTAGAAGAAATCCCCTAGAGAAAACGTTGTTAGTAGGTAGTACCAAATAGTACCATCATCATCCTCAATACCATGCCGGCGGCAAATCTAAAAATAACCCATCGACCGCGCCAGTCTAAAACCAGTACCATCTTCCTTCTACCTGCTGGCTTCTTGAAATAAAGAAAAAAAAGGAAAAATAAATTATAAAAAACAAGTTCTATAGCCGGCAGTACCGAAGCAGTACTTTCGAGCGGTACTGCGCACAAAAACACGGCAAAAAAACGTGTGTGTAAAAGTTAAAAGTCGCGAGGGTTCAGATCTGGTCTGTATTTTTGTTGTCCGAATTTATTTGGACCGAATCCAGGTTTTTATTTTTGTAATTTTTGTTTTGGTATATTCAAGTGCGAGTGAAAATTAAAATGTAAGCTTTGTGTGACTAAGGAATAATTATTTAGTGATTCTGTGCTATTGTTGTTGTTCTAAGAAGTTAAAATTAAGGTAAGCTTATTATTCTAGATTTTTTGAGTTGAAATTAAAATGACATTGACATATATTTTGCCGCACAACTTTGTTAATTTTGATGCAATTTTGATGTAATTAGGCTTAAAATAAAGCCAATTAAATTCTCTACAAATCACTAATTTATAGATTTACTGTAGCTCTATTAGTTTCGCAGCTGCGTAGCTTTAAAGTTTTTAGCTTCAATTTTCTTAGAAATAATCAAGCAAAAGGAAATTTTCTATATTTTTTTTTTCAAATTTTAATCCCTTTTTCTATGTTTTTTGAAAATTTCGATTCAATCCTTCAAAAATTGTCTTCAAAAAATCAATGTCATTGTTTTTGAAAATTTTGATTTTTTTTCCAAAATGACATTGACATACATTGATGTTAATTTTCATTAGATTTTGACGCAATTAAACTCAAAATAAAGCCAATTAAATTCTCTACAAATGTCTATTGAGGTTATTTTGATGTTGCTTCAATAGTTTGGCAGCTACGAAGCTTCAAAGTCGAAATTTGTATTTTTTTTAGAAATGTCAAAACGGAAAAAGACAATCAATGTCCATATCGATTTTTTTTTTGTCGATATCGATTTTTTCTTTAGGATTTTTGAGTTTTTTCAAAAATGTAAAAACTTTTCATACATTTTTAATTCACAATTTCAAATTTTACGGGAATTATATGCGGAATTCTGTGAAATGTATGCAAAATTCCGGAATTATTACGCGGAATTCCAGTGAAATTATGTTGAATTTTATTGAAATTACGTATAATTTTATGATTGACAATTTTAAAGAAATTACAGGAAATTTCAAGGATATTGTGCGAAATTATAGTGGAATTACATTAAATTTCAAAAAACGTGAAATTGGATAAAACTCTTAAAAAATTCTGTTAAATTCCAAAAAAAAAAATTACAATCTTAAAATTCACAAAATTACAATTTTCCTGAAATTCACGGGATTACAATCTCAAAATTTACTTTACAATTTTATAATTTTTTTAAAATTCACAAGATTACAATATTAAAAATTCAAAAAAATACAATTTCAAATTTTTCTTGAAATTTACTTACCAGAATTACAATTTGAAAATTCACAAAATTACAATTTTGAATTTTTTTTTTTGGAATTCACAAGATTACAATCCTAAAATTACAATTCTGAAATTTTCTTGTAATACACAAAATTTTAATGTTTGAATTTACAAATTCACAATCTTAAATTTCACAAAATTACAATTTCGAGTTTTTCTTGGAATTCACAAAATTACAATCCTAAAATTCACAAAAATACAATCTTTAAAATACATAAAATTACAGTTTTAGAATTTTCTTGGAATTCACAAAATTAGAATTTCGATTTTTTTTTTGTAATTCACAAAATTAATTACAACCCTAAAATTCAGAAAATTACAATTTATAATTTTTTTTTTGGAATTTATAAGATATCAATCTTAAAATTGAAATTTGGAATTTTTTTTGAAATTCACAAAAGTACAATCTTGAAATTTACAAAATTACAGTTTTTTTCAAATTTATAAGATCACAATCCTAAAATTCATAAAATTTACAAAAGTAAAAAAAAAAAATACATAATTTAAAAAAAAAAAATTCAAAAATCACAAAATAAAAGAAAATTTATAAAACAAAATTTTCAAAATTCACAAAATTCGAAAAAACTTACAAAATTAAGAAAAGTTTACAAAATTTATAAAATATGAAAATATGTATACAAAATTACAATTTCCTTGGAATTTGAGAGATTACAATCTTAAAATTCCGAAAATTGAAATTTTTGAATTTTTTTAAAATTCACAAGATAATAATCTTGAAATTCACAAAATCTTAATTTTAAATTTTAGAATTCATTAAATTTTGTTGGAATTCGCAAAATTAAAAAAATTTATCCTAAAATTCACAAAATTATAATTTGGAATTCACAAGATTACATTACAATTTTAAGTTACAAAATTACAATTTTTTTTTTTTTTCTCAAAAATGTCAATTGATATTTGACAATAATGGTTTTGTTGATCAACATTTGACAATTGTTCCAATATTTGAAATTTGACAATTGTTAGTTATTCTGTTTTTTGACATTTGGCAATTTTTTGTTGACATTTGACAATTGTTTCATTAATTGACATTTGACAATTGTTTTGTTTATTGAGATTTTTGCCCGTTTTTTTTTTTTATTTTTTGAAATTTTTGACAGATTTTGATTTGTTGACATTTCTGACACTTTTTTTATGTTTATTGACATTTTAAATAGTTTTTCTCATGTATTGACATTTTTGATATTTTTTCAATTATTGACATTTTCAATTTTTTTTTTTGACATTCCTGACAGTTTTTCATTTATTGACATTTTTGACATTTTTTCATTTATTGACATTTTTTTAAAAAAATTTACAGTTCTGACTGTTTTTTATGTTTGTTGAAATTTTAGACAGCTTTTTCATGTATTGACATTTTTCTCAGTTTTTCAATTATGTATTGGTATTTTGGCAATAAAAAAATTTTAAAATGTCAATAAACAAATAAAATTGTCAAAAATGACAATAAATAAAAAATTGTCAAAATTATCAATCAAAATTCATTTGATGATATTTTTGTCAATTGACATTTTTAAGAGTTTTTTTCTTGTATTGACATTTCTGACAACTTTTTTTATTGATTGGTATTTATGACAGTTTTTTTCATTTATTTGCATTTTGACAATTAATAGCTATTAAGTTTGCTGACATTTGACAATTGTTATGTTTATTGACATATGACATTTATTTCAATTGTTAACAATATTTGATTGTTGATTTGTTTATTGACATTTTTGACAATTGTTTTATTTGTTGACATTTGTTTATTGACATTTGATAATTATTTTGCTAATTGATAATTGACAATTGTTTCATTAGTTGATATTTAATAATTGTTTGTTTATTGACATTTTTAAAAAAATTATTTATAGACAGTTTTTTTTATTTTTCGAAATTTTTGAGTTTTTTTCATTTTTTGACAGTTTTTTATATATGTTGAGATCTTAGACAATTTTTTTCATGTGTCAAAAATGATAATAAATAAAAAATTGTCAAAAATGTCTATGAACAAAAGAAACTGTCAAAAACGTTATAAATGGAAAAAAACTGTGAAAAAAATCAAAAAATTTAAAAAACTTGAAAATGTCAGTGAATAGAAAAAAAACTGTCAAAAATGTCACAAATTTAATTGTCAAGAAACATTTAATTGTCAAAAAAAAGTTTTTTAATTTAATTACAGTTTTTCAATTTAATTACATTTTTTTTTATTTGTTGATATTTGACACTTTGACAGTTTTTTTTGATTTTCGAAATTTTTGACAGTTTTGAATTTAAACAATTTATTTTGTATATTGACATTTAACAATTTTGAGAGTTTATTTATTGACATTTTAGATAGTTTTATCATTTCTTGACATTTTTGACAATTTTTCATTTATTGACTTTTTGACAGATTTTTTCTATTTATTGTCACTGGACAATTTTTTCATTTGTAAACATTTGACAATTATTTTATTAGTTGACATTCGACAATTATTTTGTTAATTGAGATTTTATAATTGTTTCATTAGTTGACAATCAATAATTATTTTGTTGACATTTAACAGTTTTTTGTTGATATTTGATAATTATTTCACACGTTGACATTTAACAATTGCTTTGTTTATTGACATTTATTTTGACAGATTTTTATTTTTTGACATTTTTGATATATTTTTTTATTTATTGACATTTTAAAACAGGTTTTTTTTATGTATTGACATTTTCGACAATTTTTCTTTTATTGAGATTTCTGACAATTTTTTTTATTGACATTTTTTCCTCTATTAACATTTTTGACAGTTTTTCATTTATTGGCAGTTTTTTTATTTTTTGAAATTTTTGACAATTTTTTTTCTATTTTTTTGACAGTTTTTTGTTTGTTGAGATTTCAGACAGTTTTTCAATTATAGGCATTTTGACAATAAAAAAAACTCAAACATGTCAGAAAACAAAGGAAATTGTTAAAAATGACAATAAATAAAAAAATTGTCAAAAATGTCAATAAATACAAAAAATCATCAGAACTGTGAAAAATGACATAAATGAAAAAAACTGTAAAAAATATTAAAAAACTCGAAAATGTCAATAAACAAACAAAAAAAAATGTCAAAAATGTTAATAAATAAAAATCTGTTGAAAATTTCAAAAAATTAAAAAAAAAAACAGTGAAAAATGTTAATAAATAAAATAATTGTTAAATGTCAACTAATGAAACAATTGTCAAATGTCAACAAATAAAATAATTGTCAAATGTCAATTAATTAAACAATTGACAAGGAATAAAATAACTGTCACATGTCAACAAATGAAACAATTATCAAAAATATTAACAAACAAAACAACAATTATATGTATATTGTTAACAATTGAAATGAATGTCATGTGTCAATAAATTAAATACTTGTCAAATATGTCAATAAATGAAAAATGATTAAAAATGTCAATAAATAAAAAAATTGTCTAAAATGTTAATAAATAAACTTTCAAAAATGTTAATTAACATAAAAATTATCAAAATTATTTTCAAATGTCAATAGACGGAACAACTGTCAAATGTCATTGAAAAAAATAATTGTTAAATGTCAACAAACAAAACAACTATGAATTGTCAAAATGTCAATAAATTTAAAAAAAACTTGTCAAAAATGTCAAATTAATGTTAACAAAATAGATTGTCAAGAGTTAATAAACAAAACGAATGTCAAATGTTGACAAACAAAACAACTAACAATTGTCAAAACTCAAAATTGTCTAAAATGTCAATAAACAAAAAATACCGTCAGAAATTTTAATAAATGAAAAAAAATTATCAAAACTTCTGATAAATATAAAAACTGTCAAAAATGTCAATAAAAAAAAAATTGTCGATAAATGAAAAACTGTCAAAAATGTTAATAGAAGAAAAAATGTCGATAAATAAAGAAATGATTGAAAATATCAATAATTGAAGAAAAAAAAATGTTGAAAATGTCAATAAACTAAAAACTGGCAAAAGTTTCAAATGTTAACAAATAAAACAAATTGTCAAATTACATTGAACAAAAAAGCTGTCAGAAAAATCAATAAACGAGAAAACGATTAAAAATTTCAATGAACAAAAAAACTATCAGAAATGTCAAAAAAACAGTCAAAAATGTCAATAAACAAAAAAAAATTGTCAAAAATGTTAATAAATAAAAAAAACTGTCAAATATATGAATAAATGAAAACACTTAAAAATGTCAATAGTTAAGAAAAAGTGTCAAAAATATTAATAATTAATTAGTTTTTTTTGATGTATTGATATTTTTGATAGTTTTTTAATTGTATATTGATATTTTTTGCTTCATTAATATTTTTGACAGTTTTGCATTTAGTGACATTTTGGACATTTTTTCATTCATTGACAGTTTTTCTTTATATTTCGACAGTACTTGACAATTTTTTATGTTTGTTGAGATTTTAGGTAGTTTTTTTTATGCATTGATATTTTTGACAGTTTTTCAATTATTGGCATTTTGGCAATAAAAAATACTCAAAAATGTCAATAAACAAATGAAACTGTCATAAATGAAAAAAAAATTAAAAAAATATCAAAAAATTTAAAAAGCTCGAAAATATCATAATATCAATAAATAAAAAAAACTGTCACAAATTTAACTGTCAAGAAACATTCAGTTGTTAAAAAAGGTTTCTCAATTTAATTACAGTTTTTCAATTTAATTATAGGTTTTTTTTTTATTTGTTGACATTTGACACTTTTGACAGTTTTTAATGTATCAAAATATTTGACAGTTTTTTTTTATTTATTAACATTTTTGACAGTTTTTTTTCTATTTATTGACATTTCTGACAATTTTTTTATTCATCGACACATTTAACAGATAATTTATTTATTGGCACTTCTGACAACTTTTTTTATTGATTGGCAATTGATAGCTATTTAATTTGTTGATATTTGACAGCTGTAATGTTGACATTTATTTCAATTGTTAACAATTATCGATTGTTGTTTTGTTTGTAGACCTTTTTGACAATTGTTCCATTTTTTAACATGACAATTGTTTTATTTGTCGACTTTTGACATTTGACAATAATGGTTTCGTTAATCAACATTTGACAATTGTTCCATTTATTGACATCTGACAATTGTTTCATTATTTGACAATTGATAGTTATTTTGTTTTTTGACATTTGACAGTTTTTTTTTGACATTTGACAATTCATTCATTAGTTGATATTTGATATTGTTTGTTTATTGACATTTTAAAAAAAAATTATTTATTGACAGTTTTTTTATTTTTCGAAATTTTTGAGTTTTTTTATATTTTTTGGCAGTTTTTTTATGTATATTGAGATCTTGGACAATTTTTTTCATGTGTCAAAAATGATAAAAAATAAAAAGTTGTCAAAAAAGTCTATGAACAAAAGAAACTGTCAAAAACGTTATAAATGAAAAAAACTGTAAAAAGAATCAAAAAATTTAAAAAACGAAAATGTCAATGAACAAATTCAATTGTCAAGAAACATTTAATTGTCAAAAAAAGTTTCTTAATTTAATTACTTTTTCAATTTAATTACAATTTTTTTTCTATTTGTTGATATTTGACACTTTTGACAGTTTTTTTTTGATTTTCGAAATTTTTGAGTTTTGTATGTTGACATTTAACATTTTTGAGAGTTTATTTATTGACATTTTAGATAGTTTTATCATTTCTTGACACTTGAAAATTTTTTCATTTGTAAACGTTTGACAATTATTTTATTACTTGACATTCGACAGTTATTTTGTCAATTGAGATTTTTTAATTGTTTCATTAGTTGCCAATCAATAATTATTTTGTTGACATTTAACAGTTTTTTGTTGACATTTGAAAATTATTTCACTAGTTGACATTTGACAATTGCTTTGTTTATTGACATTTATTTTGACAGATTTTTATTTCTTCACATTTCTGATACTTTTTTTTTATTTATTGACATTTTAAACAGGTTTTTTTTTATCTATTAACATTTTCGAGAGTCTTTCGATTAATGACATTTTAAATTTTCCTTTCATTGACATTTCTGACAATTTATTTATTGACATTTTTTCTATATTTATTTTTGAAATTTTTGACAATAAATAAAGAAAAAATGTCAAAAATGTCAATAAATACAAAAAATCATCAGAACTGTGAAAAATGACATAAATGAAAAAAACTGTAAAAAATATTAAAAAACTTGAAAATGTCAATAAACAAACAAAAAAAATGTCAAAAATGTTAATAAATAAAAATCTGTTAAAAATTTCAAAAAATTTAAAAAAAACAGTGAAAAATGTTGATAAATAAAATAATTGTTAAATGTCAACTAATGGAACAATTGTCAAATGTCAACAAATAAAATAATTGTCAAATGTCAATTAATTAAAGAATTGACAAGGAATTATAAAAAAAAAATCAGTGACGGCATTTCTTTTTTTTTTTAATAATTTTTATCAATTATTGTGAAAAAAATAAGCTTCGAAAATAGCCGAACTAACCAGTGGCGGCCTTTATTTTTTTATTTTTTTTTATTAATATTTTTGTTCTACTTTTCTGCGCAACTTGAAAAAAAAATAAAAAAATGACACTTTTTTCAAAATACCAGATGATGTCACTGAACAAAAAAAAAATTTAAAAAAAAAATCAGTGACAGCGTTTCTTTTTTTTTAAATAATTTGTATTAATTATTGTGAAAAAAATAAGAGCTTCCAAAATAGTTGAACTAACCAGTGGCGGCCTTTATTTATTTTTTGATTAATATTTTTGTTGTATTTCTTTGCGCAACTTGAAAAAAAAAATTAATAAATTACACTTTTTTTAAAAAACCAGGTGACGCCACTGAACACAAAAAAAAAATAAAAAAAAATCAGTGACGGCGTTTCTTTTTTTTTAAATAATTTCTAATAATTATTGTGAAAAAAATAGGCTTCGAAAATAGCCGAACTAATCAGTGGCGGCCTTTATTTTTTTTATAGTTTTTTTATTAATATTTTTGTTCTAATTCTCTCGCAACTTGAAAAAAAAATTAAAAAATTACACTTTTTAAAAAACCAAGTGACGCCACTGAACAAAAAAAAAATTATTAAAAAAAAATCAGTGACGGCGTTTCTTTTTTTTTTAAATAATTTTTATTTATTATTGTGAAAAAAATAAATTCCGAAAATAGCCGAACTAACCAGTGACGGCCTTTATTTTATTTTTTTTTATTAATATTTTTGTTTTATTTTTTTGCGTAATTTGAAATAAAAAAATTAAAAAATGACACTTTTTTCAAAAAACCAGGTAACGCCACTGAACACAATTTTTTTTTTTAAAAAAATCAGTAACGGCGTTTCTTTTTTTTTTAAATAATTTTTATTTATTATTGTGAAAAAAATAAATTCCGAAAATAGCCGAAATAACCAGTGACGGCCTTTATTTTATTTTTTTTTATTAATATTTTTGTTTTATTTTTTTGCGTAATTTGAAATAAAAAAATTAAAAAATGACACTTTTTTCAAAAAACCAGGTAACGCCACTGAACACAATTTTTTTTTTTAAAAAAATCAGTAACGGCGTTTCTTTTTTTTTTAAATAATTTTTATTTATTATTGTGAAAAAAATAAGCGCCGAAAATAGCCGAATTAACCAGTGGCGGCCTTAATTTTTATTTTTTTTTTAATTAATATTTTTGTTCTATTGCTCTGCGCAACTTGAAAAAAAAAATTAAAAAATGTCACTTCTTGAAAAAAACCAGGTGACGTCACTGAACAGAAAAAAAAAAAAATCAGTGATGGCGTTTCTTTTTTTTTAAAATAATTTTCATTTATTGTTGTGAAAAAAATAAGTGCCGAAAATAGCCGCATTAACCAGTGGCGGCCTTAATTTTTATTTTTTTTTTAATCAATATTTTTGTTCTATTGCTCTGCGCAACTTGAAAAAAAAAATTAAAAAATGTCACTTCTTGAAAAAAACCAGGTGACGTCACTGAACAGAAAAAAAAAAAAAAATCAGTGATGGCGTTTCTTTTTTTTAAAATAATTTTCATTTATTGTTGTGAAAAAAATAAGTGCCGAAAATAGCCGAACTAACCAGTGGTAGCCTTTATTTATTTATTTTTTTTAATTAATATTTTTGTTGTATTTCTTTGCGCAACTTGAAAAAAAAAATTAATAAATTACACTTTTTTTAAAAAACCAGGTGACGCCACTGAACACAAAAAAAAAAAAAAAAAAATCAGTGACGGAATTTCTTTTTTTTTTTAAATAATTTCTAATAATTATTTGTGAAAAAAATAGGCTTCGAAAATAGCCGAACTAATCAGTGGCGGCCTTTATTTTTTTTATAGTTTTTTTATTAATATTTTTGTTCTAATTCTCTCGCAACTTGAAAAAAAAATTAAAAAATGACACTTTTTAAAAAACCAAGTGACGCCACTGAACCAAAAAAAAAATATTAAAAAAAAAATCAGTGACGTCGTTTTTTTTTAAATAATTTTTATTTATTATTGTGAAAAAAATAAGCGCCGAAAATAGCCGAATTAACCAGTGGCGGCCTTAATTTTTTTTTTTTTTTTTAATTGTTCTATTGCTCTGCGCAACTTGAAAAAAAAAATTAAAAAATGTCACTTCTTGAAAAAAACCAAGTGACGCCACTGAACAGAAAAAAAAAAAAAAAAAATCAGTGATGGCGTTTCTTTTTTTTTAAATAATTTTTATTTATTATTGTGAAAAAAATAAGTGCCGAAAATAGCCGAACTAACCAGTGGTAGCCTTTATTTATTTTTTTTTTTTTAATTAATATTTTTGTTGTATTTCTTTGCGCAACTTGAAAAAAAAATTTAATAAATTACACTTTTTTTAAAAAACCAGGTGACGCCACTGAACACAAAAAAAAAATAAAAAAAAATCAGTGACGGAATTTCTTTTTTTTTTTAAATAATTTCTAATAATTATTTGTGAAAAAAATAGGCTTCGAAAATAGCCGAACTAATCAGTGGCGGCCTTTATTTTTTTTTATAGTTTTTTTATTAATATTTTTGTTCTAATTCTCTCGCAACTTGAAAAAAAAATTAAAAAATTACACTTTTTAAAAAACCAAGTGACGCCACTGAACAAAAAAAAAAATATTAAAAAAAAAATCAGTGACGTCGTTTTTTTTAAAATAATTTTTATTTATTATTGTGAAAAAAATAAGCGCCGAAAATAGTCGAATTAACCAGTGGCGGCCTTAATTTTTTTTTTTTTTTTAATTAATATTTTTGTTTTTCTGCTTTGCGCAACTTGAAAAAAAAAACCAGGTGACGTCACTGAACAGAAAAAAAAAAAAAAATCAGTGATGGCGTTTCTTTTTTTTAAAATAATTTTCATTTATTGTTGTGAAAAAAATAAGTGCCGAAAATAGCCGCATTAACCAGTGGCGGCCTTTATTTTTTTAATTTTTTTTATTAATATTTTTGTTCTACTTTTCTGCGCAACTTGAAAAAAAAATTAGTAAATGACACTTTTTTTAAAAAACCAGGTGACGCTACTGAACAAAAAAAAAATTATTAAAAAAAAATCAATGACGGCGTTTCTTTTTTTTTTTAAATAATTTTTATTTATTATTGTGAAAAAAATAAATTCCGAAAATAGCCGAAATAACCAGTGATGGCCTTTATTTCATTTTTTTTTATTAATATTTTTGTTTTATTTTTTTGCGTAATTTGAAATAAAAAAATTAAAAAATGACACTTTTTTCAAAAAACCAGGTAACGCCACTGAACACAAATTTTTTTTTTAAAAAATCAGTAACGGCGTTTCTTTTTTTTTTAAATAATTTTTATTTATTATTGTGAAAAAAATAAATTCCGAAAATAGCCGAACTAACCAGTGACGGCCTTTATTTTATTTTTTTTTATTAATATTTTTGTTTTATTTTTTTGCGTAATTTGAAATAAAAAAATTAAAAAATGACACTTTTTTCAAAAAACCAGGTAACGCCACTGAACACAATTTTTTTTTTTAAAAAAATCAGTAACGGCGTTTCTTTTTTTTTTAAATAATTTTTATTTATTATTGTGAAAAAAATAAGCGCCGAAAATAGCCGAATTAACCAGTGGCGGCCTTAATTTTTATTTTTTTTTTAATTAATATTTTTGTTCTATTGCTCTGCGCAACTTGAAAAAAAAAATTAAAAAATGTCACTTCTTGAAAAAAACCAGGTGACGTCACTGAACAGAAAAAAAAAAAAAATCAGTGATGGCGTTTCTTTTTTTTAAAATAATTTTCATTTATTGTTGTGAAAAAAATAAGTGCCGAAAATAGCCGCATTAACCAGTGGCGGCCTTAATTTTTATTTTTTTTTTAATCAATATTTTTGTTCTATTGCTCTGCGCAACTTGAAAAAAAAAATTAAAAAATGTCACTTCTTGAAAAAAACCAGGTGACGTCACTGAACAGAAAAAAAAAAAAAAAATCAGTGATGGCGTTTCTTTTTTTTAAAATAATTTTCATTTATTATTGTGAAAAAAATAAGTGCCGAAAATAGCCGAACTAACCAGTGGTAGCCTTTATTTTTTTTTTTTTTTAATTAATATTTTTGTTGTATTTCTTTGCGCAACTTGAAAAAAAAAATTAATAAATTACACTTTTTTTAAAAAACCAGGTGACGCTACTGAACAAAAAAAAAATTATTAAAAAAAAATCAGTGACGGCGTTTCTTTTTTAATAATTTCTAATAATTATTGTGAAAAAAATAGGCTTCGAAAATAGCCGAACTAATCAGTGGCGGCCTTTATTTTTTTTATTATTTTTTTATTAATATTTTTGTTCTAATTCTCTCGCAACTTGAAAAAAAAATTAAAAAATGACACTTTTTAAAAAACCAAGTGACGCCACTGAACCAAAAAAAAAATATTAAAAAAAAAATCAGTGACGTCGTTTTTTTTTAAATAATTTTTATTTATTATTGTGAAAAAAATAAGCGCCGAAAATAGCCGAATTAACCAGTGGCGGCCTTAATTTTTATTTTTTTTTTAATTAATATTTTTGTTCTATTGCTCTGCGCAACTTGAAAAAAAAAATTAAAAAATGTCACTTCTTGAAAAAAACCAAGTGACGCCACTGAACAGAAAAAAAAAAAAAAATCAGTGACGGCGTTTCTTTTTTAATAATTTCTAATAATTATTGTGAAAAAAATAGGCTTCGAAAATACCCGAACTAATCAGTGGCGGCCTTTATTTTTTTTATTATTTTTTTATTAATATTTTTGTTCTAATTCTCTCGCAACTTGAAAAAAAAAATTAAAAAATGTCACTTCTTGAAAAAAACCAGGTGACGTCACTGAACAGAAAAAAAAAAAAAAAATCAGTGATGGCGTTTCTTTTTTTTAAAATAATTTTCATTTATTATTGTGAAAAAAATAAGTGCCGAAAATAGCCGAACTAACCAGTGGTAGCCTTTATTTTTTTTTTTTTTTTTTAATTAATATTTTTGTTGTATTTCTTTGCGCAACTTGAAAAAAAAAATTAATAAATTACACTTTTTTTAAAAAACCAGGTGACGCTACTGAACAAAAAAAAAATTATTAAAAAAAAATCAGTGACGGCGTTTCTTTTTTAATAATTTCTAATAATTATTGTGAAAAAAATAGGCTTCGAAAATAGCCGAACTAATCAGTGGCGGCCTTTATTTTTTTTATTATTTTTTTATTAATATTTTTGTTCTAATTCTCTCGCAACTTGAAAAAAAAATTAAAAAATGACACTTTTTAAAAAACCAAGTGACGCCACTGAACCAAAAAAAAAATATTAAAAAAAAAATCAGTGACGTCGTTTTTTTTTAAATAATTTTTATTTATTATTGTGAAAAAAATAAGCGCCGAAAATAGCCGAATTAACCAGTGGCGGCCTTAATTTTTATTTTTTTTTTAATTAATATTTTTGTTCTATTGCTCTGCGCAACTTGAAAAAAAAAATTAAAAAATGTCACTTCTTGAAAAAAACCAAGTGACGCCACTGAACAGAAAAAAAAAAAAAAAAAATCAGTGATGGCGTTTCTTTTTTTTAAAATAATTTTCATTTATTGTTGTGAAAAAAATAAGTGCCGAAAATAGCCGCATTAACCAGTGGCGGCCTTAATTTTTATTTTTTTTTTAATCAATATTTTTGTTCTATTGCTCTGCGCAACTTGAAAAAAAAAATTAAAAAATGTCACTTCTTGAAAAAAACCAGGTGACGTCACTGAACAGAAAAAAAAAAAAAAAATCAGTGATGGCGTTTCTTTTTTTTAAAATAATTTTCATTTATTATTGTGAAAAAAATAAGTGCCGAAAATAGCCGAACTAACCAGTGGTAGCCTTTATTTTTTTTTTTTTTTTTTAATTAATATTTTTGTTGTATTTCTTTGCGCAACTTGAAAAAAAAAATTAATAAATTACACTTTTTTTAAAAAACCAGGTGACGCCACTGAACACAAAAAAAAAAAAAAAAAAATCAGTGACGGAATTTCTTTTTTTTTTTAAATAATTTCTAATAATTATTTGTGAAAAAAATAGGCTTCGAAAATAGCCGAACTAATCAGTGGCGGCCTTTATTTTTTTTATAGTTTTTTTATTAATATTTTTGTTCTAATTCTCTCGCAACTTGAAAAAAAAATTAAAAAATGACACTTTTTAAAAAACCAAGTGACGCCACTGAACCAAAAAAAAAATATTAAAAAAAAAATCAGTGACGTCGTTTTTTTTTAAATAATTTTTATTTATTATTGTGAAAAAAATAAGCGCCGAAAATAGCCGAATTAACCAGTGGCGGCCTTAATTTTTTTTTTTTTTTTAATTGTTCTATTGCTCTGCGCAACTTGAAAAAAAAAATTAAAAAATGTCACTTCTTGAAAAAAACCAAGTGACGCCACTGAACAGAAACAAAAAAAAAAAATCAGTGATGGCGTTTCTTTTTTTTTAAATAATTTTTATTTATTATTGTGAAAAAAATAAGTGCCGAAAATAGCCGAACTAACCAGTGGTAGCCTTTATTTTTTTTTTTTTTTTTAATTAATATTTTTGTTGTATTTCTTTGCGCAACTTGAAAAAAAAATTTAATAAATTACACTTTTTTTAAAAAACCAGGTGACGCCACTGAACACAAAAAAAAAATAAAAAAAAATCAGTGACGGAATTTCTTTTTTTTTTTAAATAATTTCTAATAATTATTTGTGAAAAAAATAGGCTTCGAAAATAGCCGAACTAATCAGTGGCGGCCTTTATTTTTTTTTATAGTTTTTTTATTAATATTTTTGTTCTAATTCTCTCGCAACTTGAAAAAAAAATTAAAAAATTACACTTTTTAAAAAACCAAGTGACGCCACTGAACAAAAAAAAAAATATTAAAAAAAAAATCAGTGACGTCGTTTTTTTTAAAATAATTTTTATTTATTATTGTGAAAAAAATAAGCGCCGAAAATAGTCGAATTAACCAGTGGCGGCCTTAATTTTATTTTTTTTTTTAATTAATATTTTTGTTTTTCTGCTTTGCGCAACTTGAAAAAAAAAACCAGGTGACGTCACTGAACAGAAAAAAAAAAAAAAATCAGTGATGGCGTTTCTTTTTTTTTAAATAATTTTCATTTATTGTTGTGAAAAAAATAAGTGCCGAAAATAGCCGCATTAACCAGTGGCGGCCTTTATTTTTTTATTTTTTTTTATTAATATTTTTGTTCTACTTTTCTGCGCAACTTGAAAAAAAAATTAGTAAATGACACTTTTTTTAAAAAACCAGGTGACGCTACTGAACAAAAAAAAAATTATTGAAAAAAAATCAGTGACGGCGTTTCTTTTTTTTTTAAATAATTTTTATTTATTATTGTGAAAAAAATAAATTCCGAAAATAGCCGAAATAACCAGTGACGGCCTTTATTTTATTTTTTTTTTAATCAATATTTTTGTTCTATTGCTCTGCGCAACTTGAAAAAAAAAAATTAAAAAATGTCACTTCTTGAAAAAAACCAAGTGACGCCACTGAACAGAAAAAAAAAAAAAAATCAGTGATGGCGTTTCTTTTTTTTTTTTAAATAATTTTTATTTATTATTGTGAAAAAAATAATAATTTTTTTTTTGTTCAGTGGCGTCACTTGGTTTTTTAAAAAGTGTCATTTTTTAATTTTTTTTTCAAGTTGCGAGAGAATTAGTACAAAAATATTAATAAAAAAACTATAAAAAAAATAAAGGCCGCCACTGATTAGTTCGGCTATTTTCGAAGCCTATTTTTTTCACAATAATTATTAGAAATTATTTAAAAAAAAAAAGAAACGCCGTCACTGATTTTTTCTTTATTTATTTTTTTTTTGTTCAGTGGCGTTACCGGGTTTTTAAAGAAAAGTGTCATTTATTAATTTTTTTTTTCAAGTTGCGCAAAGAAGTACAACAAAAATATTAATCAAAAAATAAATAAAGGCCGCCACTGGTTAGTTCAACTATTTTCGAAGCTCTTATTTTTTTCACAATAATTTATAAAAATTATTTAAAAAAAAAGAAACGCTGTCACTGATTTTTTTTTTAATATTTTTTTTTTGTTCAGTGACATCATCTGGTATTTTGAAAAAAGTGTCATTATTTTATTTTTTTCATCAAAATTATTTTCAAATGTCAATAGACGGAACAACTGTCAAATGTCATTGAACAAAATAATTGTTAAATGTCAACAAACAAAACAACTATGAATTGTCAAAATGTCAATAAATTTAAAAAAACTTGTCAAAAATGTCAAATTAATATTAACAAAATAAATTGTCAAGAGTTAATAAACAAAACGAATGTCAAATGTTGACAAACAAAACAACTAACAATTGTCAAAACTCAAAATTGTCTAAAATGTCAATAAACAAAAAATAAGTGCCGAAAATAGCCGCATTAACCAGTGGCTTGCTTTACAACTCCGTTAATTTCTATCTGATTTTTACGTAATTAGCTTCAAATTGAAGCCCATTAAATTTTCTACAATGAATAATTTTTTTGCGGCTATTGTCACGAAATATTGACGCCCACTCAATTGGCTACAAAATAGAAAATTGCAATAATAAATTATATATCAAACACGTAAAATCCTAATAATAATTATGTATGATTAATGGACACGGATGTTGATTGTTGTTAAAATAAAATTGTCCAATTTTTTCCTATTAAAATTATTATTAAACGCGGTAAAAAAAAAAAATTAAACCTTTGAACGTGAACATTATTATAAATGTATATAATTAATTATGGCGATTATAAACTATTGAATGGATTCTGGGAATAAAAAAAGTGCTTTTCAGACTGGAAAAAACACAAAATTTTATTTAAACTAAATTGAACCAAATTTTTTTGTTGAAATTTTGAAAAAAAAATAATTTTTTTTGATAAAGGGCCTGTTTATTCACCTTGTGATAAATTGTCTGGTATGTGAACTGACTGATAAAAAAGTAATTTGTCATTGGTCAAAAAATAGGTACTTTTTTTTTTTTTCAATTAACAAAAAATCATAAATGAAAATGTACAAACATAATTATAAAAACACTCAATTAAACTTTTTTTTCTACCACAAAATAACAAATAAAAACGATTAAATTCAATTGGAATTTAATAAAACCGTCATTTTATTTTCGCCTGAAGCCATATTAGTTTTCAGAGGTCGTATTTAATAACCATCTTCCTTATGTTTTCGTTCGTTTTATGTGGCTTTTAAGGTGTCGGGTGTCGGCCTTGTCTTTTTTCATTTTAACATTAAATTCGAATTTTAGTGTATTAAATTTAGATAATTTTCAAGATTAAAATTTTACAAGTGAATTTTAAGAGAAATAAAAATTTGAAACTGTACAGCTGTGAAACTATCGAAGAAGCTGCATTAAAATTATTTATTATAAGATTTGTAGAGGATTTAATTGGCTTTCATTTAAGTCTAATTACGTTAAAATCGGATGAAAATTACCAAAATTATAAGGCGAAATGTATAATGATGTCATTTTGGAAAAAAAACAAATACCTATTCCAACAAATTTTAGAAATTGTACTAGACTTAGTACAATTTGAATTTTTTTCAGAAAAATCATACACGTTATAAAACACTATACAGGATGTATATTTTAAGTGTTACCACTATTGCTATATCCGGATCGGTAAGAGCTACAAGGTCGGTTAAATTAGAAAAAAGTTGCCTTTTTTGATGCCCATTTAAGACTCGTTTACAGTGTTGCCAAATTCTTTTTAGTTTATGAAATACAGGGTGATTTCTAAGAAACGCCCAAAACTATTTCATCAATTATTTTAAAAACTATTGATTTTCGAGAAACAATTTAAATTTGAAAGTTTTTTAATTTTTTCCGCTCTACAACATGATGTCATCAAATTTCAAATCCGATATTTCGTAATCGAGCTACCATCATCAACTTCATTTTTTTAAATACGGACCTGGATTTTTTATGTAATTTTTGGAAAGTGCCTTTTATTCCCTTTGTAAAAATGACATAAAAAAACCAGGTCCGTATTAAAAAAAATGAAGTTGAAGATGGAAACTCAATCACGAAACGTCGGATTTAAAATTTGAAGATGCCATGTTGTAGAGCGAAAAAAATTATAAAACTTTCAAATTTAAATTGTGTCTCGAATATCAATAGTTTTCGAAATAGTTTTTGGCGTTTTTAGGAAATCACCCAGTATTTCATAAACTAAAAGGAATTTGACAACACTGTAAAAAAGTTTTGAATGGGCACCAAAAAAGGCAACTTTTCTCTAATTTAACCGACCTTGTAGCTCTTACCGTTTCAGATATAGTAATAGTGGTATCACTTAAAATATACACCCTGTATAAAACAATTTTTTTGAAATTTTATTATTGTATAACATTTCTACAGATAATAAAACAATTTTGTATTAGATCGTATACTCGAATTTTTTATTACAATTTAAATTAACATACTTTTAAAATATCATTTATATGTATAATTGATACATTCTTTTACCAGTTTCAAAAATTGTACTAATTTTAGTACAATTTAAATTTACTTCAAAAAAATTATATACGTTATAAAATACATGATAAAACAATTTTTTCAAAATTGTATTGTTGTATAATATTTTTACAAATGATGAAACGGTTTTTTTTGGAATTGTACCAAATTTAGTACAATATTTATCGGTCTTGAATTTTTAGTATAATTTATATTTACATACTTTTAAAATATCACTTACATAATTAGATGCATTCTCCAACAAGTTTTAAAAATTGTATTAATTTTAGTACAATTAAACTTTATTTCAAAAAAATCATATACGTTATAAAACATAATATGATAAAACAAAACATTTTTTTTTTTAGAATTGTACTAATTAATGAACCAACAAGTTTTAAAAATTGTTCTAATTTTACTACAATTTGAATTTACTTCAAAAAAACTATACACGTGATAAAACAATTTTTTTAAAATTATATTGTACGGTTTTATAACATTCCTAAAAAAAAATTTGAATTGTACTAAATTTAGTACATCATTTATCAGTTTTAAAATTTTAATATAATTTATATTCACATACTTTTAAAATATCATTTACATAATTAAATAGATTCTCCAACAAGTTTTAAAAATTGTACTAATTTTAGTACAATATAAATTTAGTTCAAAAAAATCATACACGTTATAAAACATATGATAAAACAATTTTTAAAAAATTGTATATATAACATAGGAAAAAAAAAATTAAATCGAGGAGTGATACCACAAAATACAGAAAAAAAAATTAAATCGAGGAGTGATACCATTGAAAACAGGAAAGAAAAAATAATAAAAATCAATGAGTGACACCACAAAACTACAGATTTTTTTTTAAATCTAGGAGTGATACCACAAAATACAGGAAAAAATAATTAAAATCCAGGGGTGACACCACAAAACGAGTGAAAAAAAACGAGAAGTGACACCATAAAATACAGGAATAAAAAAATCGAAGAGTGATACCACAAAATAATTTTAAAAAAATATATTTTTGAAAATAAAGGAGTGACACAACAAAATACAGAAAACTAAAAAATGATAAAAATCAATGAGTGACACCACAAAACTACAGATTTTTTTATTTTAAATCTACGAGTGATACCACAAAATACACGAAAAAAAAATAAAATGCAGGGGTGATACCACAAAATAAATAGAAAAAATTGAAGAGTGATGCCAAAAATTAAAGAAAAAAAAAATGAAAATCACTAAAATAAAGGATATATTTTTTTTTAAATCGAGGAGCGACACCACAAAATACAGGAAAAAAAAATTAAATCGAGGAGTGATACCACAAAATACAGAAAAAAAAATTAAATCGAGGAGTGATACCATTGAAAACAGGAAAGAAAAAATAATAAAAATCAATGAGTGACACCACAAAACTACAGATTTTTTTTTAAATTTAGGAGTGATACCACAAAATACAGGAAAAAATAATTCAAATCCAGGGGTGACACCAAAAAATGAGTGAAAAAAAACGAGAAGTGACACCATGAAATACAGGAATAAAAAAATCGAAGAGTGATACCACAAAATAATTTTAAAAAAATATATTTTTAAAAATAAAGAAGTGACACCACAAAACAAAATACAGAAAAGTAAAATATAAATAAAATCGAGGAGTGACACCATAAAATACAGGAAAGAAAAAAATGATAAAAATCAATGAGTGACACCACACAACTACAGATTTTTTTTTAAAATCTACGAGTGATACCACAAAATACACGAAAATAAAAAAATCCAGGGGTGATACCACAAAATAAATAGAAAAAATTGAAGAGTGATGCCAAAAAATATTGAAAAAAAAAAAATGAAAATCACTAAAATAAAGGATATATTTTTTTTTTAAATCGAGGAGCGACACCACAAAATACAGGAAAAAAAATTAAATCGAGGAGTGATACCATTGAAAACAGGAAAGAAAAAATAATAAAAATCAATGAGTGACACCACAAAACTACAGATTTTTTTTTAAATCTAGGAGTGATACCACAAAATACAGGAAAAAATAATTAAAATCCAGGGGTGACACCACAAAACGAGTGAAAAAAAACGAGAAGTGACACCATCAAATACAGGAAAAAAAAAATCGAAGAGTGATACCACAAAATAATTTTTAAAAAATATATTTTTAAAAATAAAGGAGTGACACCACAAAATACAGAAAAAAAAAAAATGATAAAAATCAATGAGTGACACCACAAAACTACAGATTTTTTTATTTTAAATCTACGAGTGATGCCACAAAATACACGAAAAAAAAATAAAATCCAGGGGTGATACCACAAAATAAATAGAAAAAATTGAAGAGTGATGCCAAAAAATAATTAAAAAAAAAAAATGAAAATCACTAAAATAAAGGATATATTTTTTTTAAATCGAGGAGCGACACCACAAAATACTGGAAAAAAAAATTAAATCGAGGAGTGATACCATTGAAAACAGGAAAGAAAAAATAATAAAAATCAATGAGTGACACCACAAAACTACAGATTTTTTTTTAAATCTAGGAGTGATACCACAAAATACAGGAAAAAATAATTAAAATCCAGGGGTGACACCACAAAATGAGTGAAAAAAAACGAGAAGTGACACCGTAAAATACAGGAAAAAAAAAATCGAAGAGTGATTCCACAAAATAATTTTAAAAAAATATATTTTTAAAAATAAAGGAGTGACACCACAAAATACAGAAAAGAAAAAAATTATAAAAATCAATGAGTGACACCACAAAACTACAGATTTTTTTATTTTAAATCTACGAGTGATGCCACAAAATACACGAAAAAAAAATAAAATCCAGGGGTGATACCACAAAATAAATAGAAAAAATTGAAGAGTGATGCCAAAAAATTATGAAAATCACCAAAATAAAGGATATATTTTTTTTTAAATCGAGGAGCGACACCACAAAATACAGGAAAAAAAAAATTAAATCGAGGAGTGATACCACAAAATACAGAAAAAAAAATTAAATCGAGGAGTGATACCATTGAAAACAGGAAAGAAAAAATAATAAAAATCAATGAGTGACACCACAAAACTACAGATTTTTTTTTAAATTTAGGAGTGATACCACAAAATACAGGAAAAAGTAATTAAAATCCAGGGGTGACACCACAAAACGAGTGAAAAAAAACGAGAAGTGACACCGTAAAATACAGGAAAAAAAAAATCGAAGAGTGATACCACAAAATAATTTTAAAAAAATATATTTTTAAAAATAAAGGAGTGACACCACAAAACAAAATACAGAAAAGTAAAATATAAATAAAATCGAGGAGTGACACCACAAAATACAGGAAAAAAAAAATTAAATCGAGGAGTGATACCATTGAAAACAGGAAAGACAAAATAATAAAAATCAATGAGTGACACCACAAAACTACAGATTTTTTTTTAAAACTAGGAGTGATACCACAAAATACAGGAAAAAATAATTCAAATCCAGGGGTGACACCAAAAAATGAGTGAAAAAAAAACGAGAAGTGACACCATAAAATACAGGAAAAAAAAAATCGAAGAGTGATACCACAAAATAATTTTAAAAAAATATATTTTTAAAAATAAAGGAGTGACACCACAAAACAAAATACAGCAATGTAAAATATAAATAAAATCGAGGAGTGACACCATAAAATACAGGAAAAAAAAAATGATAAAAATCAATGAGTGACACCACACAACTACAAATTTTTTTATTTTAAATCTACGAGTGATACCACAAGATACACGAAAAAAAAATAAAATCCAGGGGTGATACCACAAAATAAATAGAAAAAATTGAAGAGTGATGCCAAAAAATAATGAAAAAAAAAAATTAAAATCACCAAAATAAAGGATATATTTTTTTTTTAAATCGAGGAGCGACACCACAAAATACAGGAAAAAAAAATTAAATCGAGGAGTGATACCATTGAAAACAGGAAAGAAAAAATAATAAAAATCAATGAGTGACACCACAAAACTACAGATTTTTTTATTTTAAATCTACGAGTGATACCACAAAATACACGAAAAAAAAATAAAATGCAGGGGTGATACCACAAAATAAATAGAAAAAATTGAAGAGTGATGCCCAAAAAAAATTAAAAAAAAAAATGAAAATCACTAAAATAAAGGATATATTTTTTTTAAATCGAGGAGCGACACCACAAAATACAGGAAAAATTTTTTTTATCGGGGAGTGATACCATTGAAAACAGGAAAGAAAAAATAATAAAAATCAATGAGTGACACCACAAAACTACAGATTTTTTTATTTTAAATCTAGGAGTGATACCACAAAATACAGGAAAAAGTAATTAAAATCCAGGGGTGACACCACAAAATGAGTGAAAAAAAACGAGAAGTGACACCGTAAAATACAGGAAAAAAAAATCGAAGAGTGATACCACAAAATAATTTTAAAAAAATATATTTTTAAAAATAAAGGAGTGACACCACAAAACAAAATACAGAAAAGTAAAAAATAAATAAAATCGAGGAGTGACACCATAAAATACAGGAAAGAAAAAAATGATAAAAGTCAATGAGTGACACCACACAACTACAATTTTTTTTATTTTAAATCTACGAGTGATACTACAAAATACACGAAAAAAAAAATAAAATCCAAGGGTGATACCATAAAATAAATAGAAAAAATTGAAGAGTAATGCCAAAAAATAATTTAAAAAAAAAATGAAAATCACTAAAATAAAGGATATATTTTTTTTTTAAATCGAGGAGCGACACCACAAAATACAGGAAAAAAAAAATTAAATCGAGGAGTGATACCATTGAAAACAGGAAAGAAAAAATAATAAAAATCAATGAGTGACACCACAAAACTACAGATTTTTTTTTAAATCTAGGAGTGATACCACAAAATACAGGAAAAAATAATTCAAATCCAGGGGTGACACCAAAAAATGAATGAAAAAAAACGAGAAGTGACACCATGAAATACAGGAATAAAAAAATCGAAGAGTGATACCACAAAATAATTTTAAAAAAATATATTTTTAAAAATAAAGGAGTGACACCACAAAATACAGAAAAGAAAAAAATGATAAAAATCAATGAGTGACACCACAAAACTACAGATTTTTTTATTTTAAATCTACGAGTGATGCCACAAAATACACGAAAAAAAAATAAAATCCAGGGGTGATACCACAAAATAAATAGAAAAAATTGAAGAGTGATGCCAAAAAATAATGAAAATCACCAAAATAAAGGATATATTTTTTTTTAAATCGAGGAGCGACACCACAAAATACAGGAAAAAAAAATTAAATCGAGGAGTGATACCATTGAAAACAGGAAAGAAAAAATGATAAAAATCAATGAGTGACACCACAAAACTACAGATTTTTTTTAAAATCTAGGAGTGATACCACAAAATACAGGAAAAAATAATTAAAATCCAGGGGTGACAGCACAAAGCGGGTGAAAAAAAAACGAGAAGTGACACCGTAAAATACAGGAAAAAAAAATCGAAGAGTGATACCACAAAATAATTTTAAAAAAATATATTTTTAAAAATAAAGGAGTGACACCACAAAATACAGAAAAGAAAAAAAATGATAAAAATCAATGAGTGACACCACAAAACTACAGATTTTTTTATTTTAAATCTACGAGTGATGCCATAAAATACACGAAAAAAAAATAAAATCCAGGGGTGATACCACAAAATATAGAAAAAAAATTAAAATTGCTAAAATAAAAAATATAATTTTTTTCTAAACTAGGTATTTGACAAATCAAAAATCACCAATTCGAAGATAGATACTTAAATATACAGGGTGACAATTTGAAAAGTAGCAATTGGGAATATCTATTAAACAAAAAATTTCAAATACGATTTCCAAGTGACCCCTCCTGACCCTCCCTGCGGGCGCCCTTGAACACGTACTGATAATTCAAAAATAATTTCAGCAAAACAATTAATTAAACCTTAGCCAAAAACACACAAACAAAATCCTTTGAAAATTAACTTTTACCTTGTACACAATGGCGAAAGTTAATCAGTTCAAGAAAGATAAGACATTTATTTAAATAAATGGAAATTTACCCTTATTTGCATTTTTTATTCAAATATGCGAACCAAAAGTTTATTTTTAGTTGTTCTGTATAGATAGACGGTGTAGACGATTACGTAATTATTCTAATTAAATTTAAAAAAAAAAGAACCAAAACACAAAGGTGAGAGGAACTCTAATTATTTATTTACATATTTACTTGCATTTTGATTAAACTTAATTTTTTTTAAAATTTAAAATACATATTACACGTCATAAGTCTAAAGTTGTTGAAGCTAAACAAAAATGTTTTTATAGAGAATTTAATTGGCTTTAATTTAAGACTAATTACATTAAAATCGGATTGAAATTACCACAGTTATAAAGAAAAATGTGTATTAATGTAATTTTTGAAAAAAAATCCAATTTGAAGCTGTGTAGCTGCGAAATTATTAGTGCTACATGAAAATTTTTAAAGCCTAATTACGTTGAAATCATATTGAAATTAACGGAGTTATGGGACAAAATGTATATCAATGTCATTTTTGAAAAGATACATATTTGAAGCTGTGCAGCTGCGAAACTATTATAGCTGCATAAAAAAATTTAAATAATAATTTATGAAAAATTTAATTAGCTTCATTTTGAGCCTAATTACGTTGAAATCTGATTGAAATTAACGGAGCTATAAAACAAAATGTGTATCAATATCATTTTTCAAAAAAAAAAATCAAATTTGAAGCTATGTAGCTGCGAAACTATTGAAGCTACATGAAAATTGTTAAATCAAAATTTGTGGAGAATTTAATTAGCTTCATTTTGAGTTAATATTTTTTAATATACTTTTTATGATGTTTCAATAAGTTTTTGAAACGTTACAACGAGTTTTTATGATGTTCCAACGATTTTTATAATGTTTCAACATGTTGAAAAATATTCTTTAATGTTTAGTAAATCTTTTTTTCTGATTTTTTAACGAGTTTTTATAATTTTACACAAAGTTTCAATTATTTTTCATGATGTTTCAACGAGTTTCTTATATTGCAATACTCGTTGAAGTTTATTTAATATTTTTTGAAATACTTTTTATGATGTTTCAATAAGTTTTTGAAACGTTACAACGAGTTTTTATGATGTTCCAACGATTTTTATAATGTTTCAACATGTTGAAAAATATTCTTTAATGTTTATTAAATCTTTTTTTCTGATTTTTTAACGAGTTTTTATAATTTTATACAAAGTTTCAATTATTTTTTATGATGTTTCAACGAGTTTCTTATATTCCAATACTCGTTGAAGTTTATTTAATATTTTTTGAAATACTTTTTATGATGTTTCAATAACTTTTTGAAACGTTACAACGAGTTTTTATGATGTTCCAACGAATTTTATAATGGTTCAACATGTTGAAAAATACTCTTTAGTTCATTAAATCTTTTTTCTGATTTTTTAACGAGTTTTTATAATTTTATACAAAGTTTCAATTATTTTTTATGATGTTTCAACGAGTTTCTTATATTGCAATACTCGTTGAAGTTTAATTAATATTTTTTGAAATACTTTTTATGATGTTTCAATAAGTTTTTGAAACGTTACAACGAGTTTTTATGATGTTCCAACGATTTTTATAATGTTTCAACATGTTGAAAAATATTCTTTAATATTTATTAAATCTTTTTTTCTGATTTTTTAACGAGTTTTTATAATTTTATACAAAGTTTCAATTATTTTTTATGATGTTTCAACGAGTTTCTTATATTGCAGTACTCGTTGAAGTTTAATAAATATTTTTTGAAATACTTTTTATGATGTTTCAATAAGTTTTTGAAACGTTACAACGAGTTTTTATGATGTTCCAACGATTTTTATAATGTTTCAACATGTTGAAAAATATTCTTTAATGTTTATTGAATCTTTTTTTTTGATTTTTTAACGAGTTTTTATAATTTTATACAAAGTTTCAATTATTTTTTATGATGTTTCAACGAGTTTCTTATATTGCAACACTCGTCGAATTTTGATTAAGATTTTTTGAAATACTTTTTATGATGTTTCAATAAGTTTTTGAAACGTTACAACGAGTTTTTATGATGTTCCAACGAGTTTTATAATGTTTCAACATGTTGAAAATACTCTTTAGTTTATTAAATCTTTTTTCTGATTTTTTAACGAGTTTTTATAATTTTATACAAAGTTTCAATTATTTTTTATGATGTTCCAACGAGTTTCTTATATTGCAATACTCATTAAAATTTATTTAATATTTTTTGAAATACTTTTTATGATGTTTCAACAAGTTTTTGAAACTTTTCAACGAGTTTTTATGATGTTCCAACGAATTTTATGATGTTTCAACATGTTGAAAAATACTCTTTAGTTTATTAAATCTTTTTTCTGATTTTTTAACGAGTTTTTATAATTTTATACGAAGTTTCAATTATTTTTTATGATGTTCCAACGAGTTTCTTATATTGCAACACTCATCGAATTTTGATTAAGATTTTTTAAAATACTTTTTATGATGTTTCAATAAGTTTTTGAAACGTTTCAACGAGTTTTTATGATGTTCCGACGAGTTTAATAATGTTTCAACATGTTGAAAAATACTCTTTAATTTATTAAATCTTTTTTCTGATTTTTTAACGAGTTTTTATAATTTTATACAAAATTTCAATTTTTTTTATGATGTTCCAACGAGTTTCTTATATTGCAATACTCGTTGCAGTTTATTTAATATTTTTTGAAATACTTTTTATGATATTTCAACAAGTTTTTGAATCGTTTCAACGGGTTTTTATGATGTTCCAACAAATTTTATAATGTTTCAACAAGTTATTAGAACGTTTCAACGAGTTTTTATGATGTTCCAACAAATTTTATAATGTTTCAACATGTTGAAAAATATTCTTTAATGTTTATTAAATTTTTTTTTCTGATTTTTTAACAAGTTTTTATAATTTTATACAAAATTTCAATTATTTTTTATGATGTTCCAACGAGTTTCTAATATTGCAACACTCGTTTAAATTTATTTAATATTTTTTGAAATACTTTTTATGATGTTTCAATAAGTTTTTGAAACGTTACAACGAGTTTTTATGATGTTCCAACGATTTTTATAATGTTTCAACATGTTGAAAAATATTCTTTAATGTTTATTGAATCTTTTTTTTTGATTTTTTAACGAGTTTTTATAATTTTATACAAAGTTTCAATTATTTTTTATGATGTTTCAACGAGTTTCTTATATTGCAACACTCGTCGAATTTTGATTAAGATTTTTTGAAATACTTTTTATGATGTTTCAATAAGTTTTTGAAACGTTACAACGAGTTTTTATGATGTTCCAACGAGTTTTATAATGTTTCAACATGTTGAAAATACTCTTTAGTTTATTAAATCTTTTTTCTGATTTTTTAACGAGTTTTTATAATTTTATACAAAGTTTCAATTATTTTTTATGATGTTCCAACGAGTTTCTTATATTGCAATACTCATTAAAATTTATTTAATATTTTTTGAAATACTTTTTATGATGTTTCAACAAGTTTTTGAAACTTTTCAACGAGTTTTTATGATGTTCCAACGAATTTTATGATGTTTCAACATGTTGAAAAATACTCTTTAGTTTATTAAATCTTTTTTCTGATTTTTTAACGAGTTTTTATAATTTTATACGAAGTTTCAATTATTTTTTATGATGTTCCAACGAGTTTCTTATATTGCAACACTCATCGAATTTTGATTAAGATTTTTTAAAATACTTTTTATGATGTTTCAATAAGTTTTTGAAACGTTTCAACGAGTTTTTATGATGTTCCGACGAGTTTAATAATGTTTCAACATGTTGAAAAATACTCTTTAATTTATTAAATCTTTTTTCTGATTTTTTAACGAGTTTTTATAATTTTATACAAAATTTCAATTTTTTTTATGATGTTCCAACGAGTTTCTTATATTGCAATACTCGTTGCAGTTTATTTAATATTTTTTGAAATACTTTTTATGATATTTCAACAAGTTTTTGAATCGTTTCAACGGGTTTTTATGATGTTCCAACAAATTTTATAATGTTTCAACAAGTTATTAGAACGTTTCAACGAGTTTTTATGATGTTCCAACAAATTTTATAATGTTTCAACATGTTGAAAAATATTCTTTAATGTTTATTAAATTTTTTTTTCTGATTTTTTAACAAGTTTTTATAATTTTATACAAAATTTCAATTATTTTTTATGATGTTCCAACGAGTTTCTAATATTGCAACACTCGTTTAAATTTATTTAATATTTTTTTAAATACTTTTTATGATGTTTCAACAAGTTTTTGAAACGTTTCAACGAGTTTTTATGATGCTCCAATGAGTTTTATAATGTTTCAACATGTTGGAAAATACTCTTTAATGTTTATTAAATCTATTTTTCTGATTTTTTTAACGAGTTTTTATAATTTTGTACAAAGTTTCAATTATTTTTTATGATGTTCCAACGAGTTTCTTATATTGCAACACTCATCGAGATTTGATTAAGATTTTTTAAAATACTTTTTATGATGTTTCAATAAGTTTTTGAAACGTTTCAACGAGTTTTTATGATGTTCCAACGAATTTTATGATGTTTCAACATGTTGAAAAATACTCTTTAACGTTTATTAAATCTTTTTTCTTGATTTTTTACCGAGCTTTTATAATTTGAATATTTGACAGTTTTTTTTTATCTATTAAGATTTTTGACAGTTTTTTTTGTTTATTGACATTTTTGAATTTTTTTTATTTTTCATATTGACATTTTTGATATTTTTTAGATTCATCGACCTTTTTGACAGTTGTATATTTATTGACACTTCTGACAACTTTTTTGTATTCATTGACATTTTTGACAGTTTATTTATTTATTGACATTTTAGACAGTTTTGAGTTTTGACAATTGATAGTTGTTTAGTTTGTCGACATTCGACATTTGTTTTGTTTATCAACATTTGACAATTGTTTTTCCAATTGAAATTTGACAATTTATTTTGTTTGTTGACATTTGACATTTTTGACATTTTTTTTAAATTTATTGACATTTTGACAATTCGTAATTATTTTGTTTGTTGACATTTGACAATTATTTTGTTCACTAACATTTGACAGTTGTTCCGTCTATTAACATTTGAAAATAATTTTGATAGTTTTTATGTTAATTAACATTCTTGAAAGTTTATTTATCAACATTATGAACAGGTTTTTTCATTTCTTGACATTTTTGACAATTTTTCATTTATTGACAGTTTTTTTCTATTTATTGAGACTTCTAACAGTTTTTTCAATCAGCGATATATTTGACAGATATTTTATTTATTGACACTTTTGACAACATGACAAACATTGATTGGCATTTTTGATAGTTTTTTTCATTTATTAACATTTTTGACACTTTTTTTTTGTTTGTTTATTGACATTTTTAAGTTTTTTGATATTCTTTACAGTTTTTTTCATTAATGACAGTTTTTCCTTATTTATTGACATTTCTGACAATTTTTTATTTATTGTCATTTTTGACAGTTTCTTTTGTTTTTAGACATGTTTCAGTTTTTTTATTGCCAAAATACCTATAATTCAAAAACTGTCAAAAATGTCAATACATAATAAAAAAACTATTTAAAATGTCAATAAACAAAAAAAAGTGTCAAAAATGTCAAGAAGTAAAAAGTTATCAAAAAATAAAGATAAACGGTAAAAAATTAATGTCAATAAACAAAAAAATTGTCAAATATGAACTAGTGATACAATTGTTAAATGTCAACAAAAAACTGTCAAATGTCAAAAAATAAAATAATTATCAATTGTTAACTAATGAAACAATCATGTCAAATGTCAACTAATGAAACAATTGTCAAAATGTAAATAAATTAAAAATTATCAAAAATGTTAATCAATAAAAAAAGTTATCAAAAGTGTCACTAAATGAAATACCTGTCAAATATGTTGATGAATAAAAATACTGTCAGAAGTGTCAGTAAATAGAAAAAAACTGCTAATCAATGAAAAATTGTCAAAAATGTCAAGAAATGAAAAAATTGTCTAAAATGTCAATAAATAAACACTCAAAAATGTTAAAAGTCAAAATAAATTGTTGAAACTCAAAGCTGTCAAAAATTTCGAAAATCAAAAAAGCTGTTAATAAACGAAAAAATGTCAAAAATGTCAATAAATGAAAAACTATCAAAAATGTTGATGAAGGAAAAAATGTCAACAAATAGGAAAAACTGTCGAAAATGTTGTTAACCCTTAAAAATGTCAAATGTCAATATAAATTGTCGAAACTCAATATTGTCAACAATTTTGAAAATTAAAAAAACTGTCAATAAATGAAAAAATGTCAAAAATATCAACAAATGAAAAACTGTCAACAATGTTAATAAAGGAAAAATTGTCATTAAATAGAAATAGGAAAAAATAAAAATGTCAATAATTGAAATCAAAACAAATCATTAAAAAATTAAATTGCCAAAAGACTTCCTGTCGACGCGCTCTGTCAAAAAAATGACAACAAATTAAAAAAACGGTCAAAAATGTCAATAAACTAAAAAACTGTCAGAAATGTCAATAATAGAAAAAAAGATCAATAAATAAAAAAAAAACTGTCAATAAATAAAAAAAATTGTCAAAAATATCAATAAATAAAAAAACTGTCAAAAATGTCAATAGATAAAAAAAAACTGTCAGAAATATCAAGAGATAAAAAAAATTTCAATAAATAAACTGTTAGAATCAATGAATGACAAACTGTCAAAAATTTCAATAAATAGAAAATTGTCAAAAATTTCAATAAACAAAAAATTGTGAAAGATGTGGATAAATGAAAAAAAAAATTCAAAAATATCGGTGGACAATAATTGTAAAAATAAAAAAACTGTCAAAAGTGTCAATAGAAAAAAACTGTCAAAAATATCAATACATAAAAAGCTGTCAATAGATAGGAAACTGTCAGAAATTTCAATAGGTAAAAAACTGTAAACATGTCAATAGATAAAAAAACTGTCAAAAGTGTTGACAAAAAACTGTCAAAAATGTCAATAGATAAAATACTGTAAAGTGGAATTTAGTACAATTTTTAAAAATTGTAATGTGAAGCCTTGTAGCTCCGAAACTATTCAAGCTACATAAAAACCGTAAATTAGAGATTTTGTAGAGAATTCAATTGGCTTCATTTTGAGTTAAATGACGTCACAATCCGACCAAAAATAACGAAGCTATAAGCCAAAAACGAAACCAATGCAAAATATATTTTTTTTCCAGATTAAAAAAAAATGTCCAAGGACACGAGTTCCATGATATGGGACTATTTAGTTTTCGTCATATTTGTGCTGGCCAGCACCTTCGTCGCCGTTTACTCCAGGTTTTTCGGCCCCAAGGAAAAAACCAAGGCCGACTATGTTTTCGCGGCCGGAAAAGTATCGATGGCCGCCATGATGCTGAGCATCGCCCGAGGAACTTTAGGAGTCAGATCTTTTTTAGGTAATTTTTTTTTTCTCAATTTCTGAGTTAGAAAAAGTATTTCTGAGTCAAAAAAAAAATGTATTTCTGAGTCAATATTTTTTTGTTTCAGGTTATCCTTCTGAGTTGTTCTACAGAGGCAGCGCAATGTGGGAGACCCTTTACGGAATGGTCCTGGCCTATCCTATAGTGTGTTTCGTGTTTGTGCCGGTTTATTTCAGTTTAAAAATCACGTCTGTCTATCAATATTTGGATATGCGGTTCAAGTCTAGACTTGTCCGGTGTTTAGCGTCAGGGACGTACGTCGTCCGGCAACTTTTGAATCAGGGGGTTACGGTTTTTACGCCCTGTGTCGCTCTTAATACGGTCATTGGAGTACCTTATTGGGCCTCAATAGTAGGGATATCTGTGGTCAGCATCGTTTTTAATATTTTGGTAAGTCTATGTGCTTTGGGAGCTTTAGGTGGAGGTGCTGTCAGTATTTGAAGCTTGATAACTCTGAAACTATTGAAGATACGTCAAAATTATCTCAGTAGTGATTTGTAGATAATTTAATTAGCTTTATTTTGAGCCTAATTACGTTAAAATCGGATGAAAATTAACGGAGTTATGGGGCAAAATGTGTATCAATGTTTTAATTTTTTTTCAAAACATTTTTGAAATAAATGTTTTTCTGAATCAAAATATTTTTTCTGAGTCAAATTGTTTTTCTGAGTCAAAATAATTTCTGAGTCATATTATATTTCTGAGTCAAAATATTTTTTTAGTCAAAATATATTTCTGAGTCATTTGGTATTTCTGAGTCAAAATGTTTTTCTGAGTCAAATTGTTTTTCTGAGTCAAACTTTATTTCTGAGTCATATTGTATTTCTGAGTAAAAATGTATTTCTGAATCATATTGTATTTTTGACTCAAAATGTTTTTTTTCTGAGTCAAATTGTATTTCTGAGTCATACTGTATCCCTGAAAAAAAATGTATTTCTGAATCATATTGTATTTTTGACTCAAAATGTTTTTTCTGAGTCAAATTGTTTTTCTGATTCAAACTATATTTCTGAGTCATATTGTATTTCTGAGTCATTTTTTTTCTATTTCTGAGTCAAAATGTTTTTTTCAGAGTCAAATTGTTATCCCGAGTCAAACTTCATTTCTGAGTCATATTGTATTCCTGAGTAAAAATGTATTTCTGAATGATATTGTATTTTTGACTCAAAATGTTTTTTCTGAGTCAAACTATATTTCTGAGTCATATTTTACTTCTGAGCCAAAATATTTTTTTCAGTCAAAATATATTTTTTAACCATTTTATATTTCTTAGTCTTCTATTTCTAGAAAGAAAATAAATTTCTGAGTCATATTGTATTACTGAGTCAAAATGTTTTTTGAGCGAAAATATATTTCTGAGTCATATTATTGTATTTTTAGAAAGAAGAGAATTATTCGCAACTGTCAAAATAGTCGTATTTTTGACAGCTGCCAAAGTCACCTTGAACTTGTGTCAAAATTGCAATTATTGACAACTGTCAAAGTTGTATTTTTGACACATGTAAAATTACACTATAAATAACTGTCAAAATTACGTTACTGACAACTGTCAAAATCATTTTTGTCATATTTTTGACAGTTGTCAAAGTTACAATGAATTTATATGAAAATTGCAATTATAGACAACTGTCAAAGTCGTACTATTGACAACTGTAAAAGTTACATTATTGACAACTGTCAAAATAACGTTATCAAAAGATGTCAACATTATTGACGACTGTCAATATCGAATTTCTAATAACTGTAAAAATATTGCCGGCTGTCAAAATAATATTTGTCAGTGTCAAAATCGAATTCGTCAAATTTGTCAAAAATTGAAATTATTGACAACTATCAAAAATCACGTTATTAGATAACAATTGTCAATAGTCGCAATTATTGACAATCGTCAAAATTACAGTTAATAACAATTGTCAAAATCACATTCGTTAACTGTCAAAATAGTTATTATTGTCTGTGAAAATTACATTTTTTATTTGACAAAATTACATTTGTCATCTGTCAAAATCACATCTGTCAACTGTCAAAATCAAATTTGTCAATTGTAAATTCTCAAAATCGCCATTGGGAATTATTGTCAAATACAACATTAATAAAACGTTGTCGATAATCGCATTGACAACCATCTAAATCGGAATTGCTCCAGTTGACAACTGTCAAAATCCCAATTATTTACATTTGTCAAAATCATATTCGGTAACTGACAAAATAGTCATATTTGATGTCAAAGTCACATTCAACTTGTGCTAAATTTACGTTACTGACGACTGTAAAAATTACGTTAATGACAACTGTCAAAATTACTTTACTGACAACTGTCAAAATTACGTTACTGACAACTGTCAAAACTACGTTACTAACAACTGTCAAAATTACGCAATTATTTACAACTGTCAAAATCACATTTATTAATTGTCAAAATAGTTATTATTGACAACTGTCATTATCATATTTGTCAATTGTCAAAATCACATCTTCAATTTTCAAACATCGCAATTGACAACTATCAAAAATTTAATAATTGAGCATTGTTAATGATCGCAATTATTGACAACCTGCAAAATCGCAAATAATGACAACTGTCAAATTCACATTTATCAACTGTCAAAAAAAAGCAATTATTGACAACTGTCAAAATCGCAATTATTGATAACCGACATAATGACAAAAAAAAATAAAAACTGTCAAAATCACGTCAACTATCAAAAAACGCAATTATTAACAATTGTGAATATCCCATCCGTTAATTGTCAAAATATGTAGTTATTATTGACGATTGTCAAAATCATATTTGTCAACTATTAATATAGTTATTATTAACGGCTGTCAAAAGTCGCAATTATTGACTATCATTACAACTGTCAAAATTGCATATGCTAACTGTCAAAACAATTACTATTAACGACTTTTCAAATCATATTTGATAGGAATAACTGTCAAATTTTAATTTTTTGACAACTGTCATAAAACGCAATTGTGCAACTTTCCAAATTGCAATTATTGAAAACTGTCAAAATTAAATTTGTCACCTGTCAAAATATTTATTATTAACGGCTGTCAAAAATCGCAATTATCGATTTATGTTGAAATAACAAATATAACTGTCAAAATCGCATGTGTTAACTGTCAAAATAATTAATATTAACGACTTTTGAAATCATATTTGATAATGATAACTGTCAAATTTTAATTTTTGACAACTGTCAAAAATCGCAATTATTGCAATTGTCAAAATCGAAATCAATGATAACTTTCAGAATCGCAATTATTAGAAACTGTCGAAATCACATTTGTCACCTGTCAAAATATTTATTATTAACAGCTGTCAAAAATCGCAATTATTGACCAATGTTGAAATAACAATTACAACTGTCAAAATCGCATATGTCAACTGTCAAAATAATTACTATTAACGACTTTTGAAATCATATTTGATAATGATAACTGTCAAATTTTAATTTTTCGATAACTGTCAAAAAAAGCAATTATTGCAATTGTCAAAATCAAAATCAATGATAACTTTCAAAATCGCAATTATTGAAAACCGTCAAAATCGCATTTGTTTACTGTCAAATTATTTATTATTAACGGCTGTCAAAAATCGCAATTATTGACCAATGTTGAAATAACAATTACAACTGTCAAAATCGCATATATTACCTGTCAAAATAATTACTATGAACGACTTTTGAAATCATATTTGAAAATGATCAAATTTTAATTTTTTGACAACTGTCAAAAAATTGCAATTAATGCAATTGTCAAAATCGCAATCAATGACAAATTTCAAAATCGCAATTATTGGAAACTGTCAAAACCGACAACCTGTCAAAATATCTATTATTAACGGCCGTCAAAAATCGCAATCATTGCTCAATATTGAAATGACAATTACAACTGTCAAAATCGCATATGTCAACTGTCAAAATAATTAGTATTAACGATTTTTGAAATCATATTTGATAATAATAACTGTCAAATTTTCATTTCTTGACAACTGTCATAAAACGCAATTATCGCAATTATCAAAATCGCATTCATTGACAACTTTCAAAATCGAAATTATTGAAAACCGTCAAAATCGCATTTGTTTACTGTCAAATTATTTATTATTAACGGCTGTCAAAAATCGCAATTATTGACCAATATTGAAATCACAATTACAACTGTCAAAATCGCATATATTACCTGTCAAAATAATTACTATGAACGACTTTTGAAATCATATTTGAAAATGATCAAATTTTAATTTTTTGACAACTGTCAAAAAATTGCAATTAATGCAATTGTCAAAATCGCAATCAATGACAACTTTCAAAATCGCAATTATTGAAAACTGTCAAAATCACATTTGTCACCTGTCAAAATATTTATTATTAACGGCTGTCAAAAATCGCAATCATTGCTCAATATTGAAATGACAATTACAACTGTCAAAATCGCATATGTCAACTGTCAAAATAATTACTATTAACGATTTTTGAAATCATATTTGATAATTATAACTGTCAAATTTTCATTTCTTGACAACTGTCATAAAACGCAATTATCGCAATTATCAAAACTGCATTCATTGACAACTTTCAAAATCGAAATTATTGAAAACTGTCAAAATCGTATTTGTTCACTGTCAAAATATTCATTATTAACAACTGTCAAAAATCGCAATTATTGACCAATATTGAAATGAAAATTACAACTGTCAAAATCGCATATATTAAATGTCAAAATAATTACTATTAAAGACTTTTGAAATCATATTTGAAAATGATAACTGTCAAATTTTAATTTTTTGACAACTGTCAAAAAACGCAATTATTGCAATTGTCAAAACTGCAATCAATGACAACTTTAAAATCGCAATAATTGAAAACTGTCAAAATCACATTTGGCCACTGGTAAAATATCTAATATTAACGGCTGTCAAAAATTGCAATTATTAACTAATGTTGAAATAACAATTACAACTGTCAAAATCGCACATGTCAACTGTCAAAATAATTACTATTAACGATTTTTGAAATTATATTTGAAAATGATAACTGTCAAATTTTAATTTTTTGACAACTGTCAAAAAATCGCAATTATTGCAATTATCAAAATCACATTTGTCCACTGTCAAAATATTTATTATTAACGGCTGTCAAAAATCGCAATTATTGACCAATATTGAAATAATAATTAAAACTGTCAAAATCGCATATATAAACTGTCAAAATAACTATTATTAACGACTTCTGAAATCATATTTGATAATGATAACTGTCAATTTTTTTTTTTGACAACTGTCAAAGTCATTGCAATTGTCAAAATCGCAATTAATGACAACTTTCAATATTGACCACTGTCAAAATCACATTTGTTAACTGTCAAAATAATAAATTTCTGAGTCATAGTATTTCGGAGTGGAACTGTGTTTTTGAGTTAAAATGTATTTCTGAGTCATATTGTATTTCTGAGTAAAAAATACTGTTCTGAGCAAAAAAAATCTTTTTTTCAAGTCATAAATGTATTTTTGTCTGAGTTTTAACGTTTTTCCGAGTAGAAATGTATTTCTGAGTCAAAAATGTGTTTCTGAGTCAAGCATATATTTCTGAGTCAGGAATTTATTCCTGAGCCAAGAATGTATTTCTGTGTCAAGAATGTATTCCTGAGCCAAGAATGTATTTCTGAGTCAAGAATGTATTTCCATGAAAAAGAAATTTTCTATCAAAAATGTGCTTGTGAGTTCAAATGTATTTCTGGCTCATAATATACGTATTCCTGAGTCAAAATTTATTTCAGATTGACTATGTATTTTCCAGTAAAAATGATCTCTGAAAAAAAAAATCTGAGCAACAATGAACTTCTGAGTCAAAATGTATTTCTGAAGAAAAAATTTCAGAGGTGTTTCCGATTAATATATTTTACTGCGTCAAAAAATTTATTTCTGAGTCATATGGCGAAAAATATATTTCTGAGCAAAATATATATTTTTTTTAAAATCAAAATGTATTTCTAGGTGAAAAAAAAATTCCTGAGTCAAAATGTATTTCTGAGTCATATAAGAGTGTATTTCTGAGGAAAAAAGAAATTTCTGAGCTGTATATTGTATTTTCGACTAAACTTTGTTTTCGAGTGAAACTGTATTTCTGAGTCATATGCAAATGTATTTTCAAATGAAAAAAATTCTGAATTTCTGAGCAGTATATTGTATATCCGAATAAAATGTATTTCTAATTTAAAATGTATTTCTGAGTCATGTAAAAATGTATTTCTGAATAAAACACAAATTTCTGAGCCATTTATTGTATTTCCGTCTATAAAAATAATTTTTGAAGAAAAAATGAATTTCTGAGCCGTATTTCCGAAAATTTTTCAAAATGTATTTCTGAGTCATATAAAAATGTATTTCTGAAGAATAAAGAAATTTCTGAGACGTATATTGTAAAATTTTTTTGAGCCAAAATGTATTTCTGAATCAAAGAACAGTATATTGTATTCCCGACTGAAATGTTTTTCTGATTCAAAATGTATTTCTTACCTATTAAAATACGTATTTTTCTGAGCCAAAATGTATTTCTGAGTCATATAAAAATGAATTTCTGAGTTTTTTTTTTTTTTTTTCAGGGCGGTCTTAAAGCGGCCATTTTGGCTGACGTCATGCAGGGCCTGACCATGATCGCCATTTGCGTCGCCATCATCGTCCAAGGGTGCGTCGAGGCGGGCGGTTTCGTCGACGTTTTCAACGTGAGCAAAAGAGACGGAAGATTGGATTTTTTCAAGTGAGTTTTTTGATTTCTGAGTATCATTTTTGAAATTTTATTTTTCGAAAATTTTTTCTGAATTTTTTTTTTTGACGGTTTTTTTTCTCTTTTTTTTTGAAAATTCTTTTTTTTTTCAATTTTTGACACCTGTCAAATATTAATATTTTGACAGTTGAAGATTGTGAAAAAAATTACACTTGCCAAATGTCATTATTTTGACGTTAAATTATATATTTTTTTTCATTTTTGTAACAGAAAAATCGTAACTCTTGTATTAGCTGTCAAAATTAAATTTGACAGTTAAAAGATTATTGAAAAAATTGACTCCTATGAAATATCATTATTTTGACAGTTAAATATGATTTATTGTTTATTTGAATCTGAATTTTTGTAATAAAAATATTTCTGCTTCTGTATCAGGTGTCAAAATTTAATTTGACAGTTGGAAAGTTTAAAAAAATGCTACCTGTTAAATGTCATTATTTTGACAGTTAATCGAAAATAACAAAAATTTATGAAAATCATAAGTCTTCGAAAATTCGCAAAAATTATAAAAATTGACAAAAATCATGAAAATCATGAAAATTCAAAAAAATCATGAAAATTATGAAAATTCACAAAAATCATAAAAATTCACAAAAATCATAAAAAATCATGAAAATCAACAAAAATTATAAAAATTCATAAAAATTCACAAAAATATAAAAATTCACAAAAATCATAAAAGGTAACAAAAACTGTCAAACATCAAAATTCACAAAAATCATGAAAATTTACAAAAATCATAAAAAATCATGAAAATCAACATAAATTATGAAAATTCACAAAAATCATAAAAATTCACAAAAATCATGAAAGTTCACAAAAATCATGGAAATTTACAAAAATCATAGAAAATCATGAAATCAACAAAAATTATGAAAATTCATAAAAATCATAAAAATTCATAAAAATTATGAAAATTCACAAAAATCATAAAAATTCACAAAAATCATAAAAAATCATGAAAATCAACAAAAATTATAAAAATTCATAAAAATCATAAAAATTCGCAAAAATATAAAAATTCACAAAAATCATGAAAATTTACAAAAATCATGAAAATTCAAAAAAATCATGAAAATTATGAAAATTCACAAAAATCGTAAAAATTCACAAAAATCATGAAAGTTCACAAAAATCATGAAAATTTACAAAAATCATAGAAAATCATGAAATCAACTAAAATTATGAAAATTCATAAAATTCATAAAAATCATAAAAATTCATAAAAATTATGAAAATTCACAAAAGTCATGAAAATTCACAAAAATTATGAAAATTCACAAAAATCATAAGAATTCACAAAAATCATGAAAGTTCACAAAAATCATGAAAATTTACAAAAATCATAGAAAATCATGAAATCAACAAAAATTATGAAAATTCATAAAAATCATAAAAATTCATAAAAATTATGAAAATTCACAGAAATCATAAAAATTCACAAAAATCATAAAAAATCATGAAAATCAACAAAAATTATGAAAATTCATAAAAATCATTGAAATCATGAAAATTGACAAAAATCATGAATTCACAAAAATTATGAAAATTCACAAAAATCATGAAAATTCACAAAAATCATAAAAAATCATGAAAATCAACAAAAATTATAAAATTTCATAAAAATCAAAGAAAACATGAAAATTAATAAAAATTATAAAAATCATAAAAATTCACAAAAATATAAAAATTCACAAAAATATAAAAACTCACAAAAATCATAAAAATTTACAAAAATCATGAAAATCAACAAAAATCATAAAAATTAACAAAAATCATGAAAATTTACAAAAATCATAAAAGGTAACAAAAACCGTCAAACATGAAAATTCACAAAAATCATGAAAACTCACAAAAATCATGAAAACTCAAAAAAAATTATGAAAATTCATAAAAATAGAAATTTATAAAAATCATGAAATTTTACAAAAACAAAAATTAACAAAAATCATGAAAATTCGCAAAAATTATAAAAATTTACAAAAATCATGAAAATTAACAAAAATTATGAAAAATCATGAAAATTCAAAAAATTCACAAAAATCATAAAAATTAACAAAAATTTAAAAATTCATAAAAATCATGAAAATTCGCAAAAAGTATAAAAATTGACAAAAATCATGAAAATTAACAAAAATTATGAAAAATCATGAAAATCATGAAAATTCAAAAAATTCACAAAAATCATAAAAATTCACAAAAATCATAAAAATTAACAAAAATCTAAAAATTCATAAAAATTATGAAAATTCACAAAAATCATGAAAATTAACCAAAATTATGAAAATTTACAAAAAATCATAAAAGAATTTCTGAATTTTTTTAGCTGGAATTTGGACCCGACCATTCGTGTGACCACGCCTTCGGCCATCATCGGCCAACTTTTCATGTCGCTGTCAATTTTCGGCTGTCAACAGAATTTCGTGCAACGCTACTGTAGCATGGACTCGCAAAAACAAGTCACTAAGTGAGTAAAAAAGTGGTATTTTTTCATACAGTTACGAATTTTAGGTAACCCTCAATATCGATATCGATTTTTAGTGAATATCGATTTTTTTGTCGGTATCGATTTTTTTCGTCGATATCGATTTTTTTGTCGATATCGCACAAAATTTGATTTTTTTTCAAAAATGACATCGACGCATATTTTGTCCCATAACTCCGTTAATTTTCATCCGATTTTAACGTAATTAGGCTCAAATTGAAGCCAATAAAATTCTCTACATATAACCTAATACATTTTATCTACAACAGGACTCTGATGTACAACATCCCGGTGATTACAGTGCTGTTCAGCTTATCGTGGGTGGTTGGCATGGTAGTCTACGCAGTTTACGCCTCTTGCGATCCCCTGACGTCAGGCTACATAAAAAAATACGACGAAATTTTACCGTTTTTCGTCGAAGACCGTTTCAGCTATTTGCCGGGCATTTTGGGACTTTTCATGGCCAGTTTGTTCAATGGCGCCCTCAGGTAAAAACAAAAAAAGTGCAATTTTTTTTTTTTTTTAACATGTTGAAACACTAGAAACACTAGAAACTCGTTGGAACTTTTCGGAAACTATTTAAAACCTCGTTGGAAAATGATAAAAATTCATTGGAAAGTCCAAAATAAAATTTGAAAAAATTCTATGAGTGTTTTTTAACATGTTGAAACACTAGAAACTCGTTGGAACTTCTTGGAAACTTTCTAGAAACTTATTAGGTACTATTAAAAATTCATCAAAAGCCAAAAAAAAAATTTTTTTAAATCCAACGAGTATTTTTTAACATGTTGAAACACTAGAAACTCGTTGGAACTTTTCGGAAACTTTTCAAAACCCCGTTGGAAAATGATAAAAATTCATTGGAAAGTCCAAAATAAAATTTGAAAAAATTCTATGAGTGTTTTTTAACATGTTGAAACACTAGAAACTCGTTGGAACTTTTCGGAAACTATTTAAAAACTCGTTGGAAAATGATAAAAATTCATTGGAAAGTCCAAAATAAAATTTGAAAAAATTCTACGAGTATTTTTTAACATGTTGAAACACTAGAAACTCGTTGGAACTTTTCGGAAACTATTTAAAACCTCGTTGGAAAATGATAAAAATTCATTGGAAAGTCCAAAATAAAATTTGAAAAAATTCTATGAGTGTTTTTTAACATGTTGAAACACTAGAAACTCGTTGGAACTTTTCGGAAACTATTTAAAAACTCGTTGGAAAATGATAAAAATTCATTGGAAAGTCCAAAATAAAATTTGAAAAAATTCTACGAGTATTTTTTAACATGTTGAAACACTAGAAACTCGTTGGAACTTTTCGGAAACTATTTAAAAACTCGTTGGAAAATGATAAAAATTCATTGGAAAGTCCAAAATAAAATTTGAAAAAATTCTACGAGTATTTTTTAACATGTTGAAACACTAGAAACTCATTGGAACTTCTTGGAAACTTTCTAGAAACTTATTAGGTACTGTTAAAAATTCATCAAAAGCTAAAAAAAAAAAATTTAAAAATCCAACGAGTATTTTTTAACATGTTGAAACACTAGAAACTCGTTGGAACTTTTCGGAAACTTTTCAAAACCCCGTTGGAAAATGATAAAAATTCATTGGAAAATCCATAATAAAATTTGAAAAAATTCTATGAGTGTTTTTTAACATGTCGAAACACTAGAAACTCGTTGGAACTTTTCGGAAACTATTTAAAAACTCGTTGGAAAATGATAAAAATTCATTGGAAAGTCCAAAATAAAATTTGAAAAAATTCTACGAGTATTTTTTAACATGTTGAAACACTACAAACTCGTTGGAACTTTTCGGAAACTATTTAAAAACTCGTTGGAAAATGATAAAAATTCATTGGAAAGTCCAAAATAAAATTTGAAAAAATTCTATGAGTGTTTTTTAACATGTTGAAACACTAGAAACTCATTGGAACTTCTTGGAAACTTTCTAGAAACTTTCGTGAAACTTATTAGGTACTGTTAAAAATTCATCAAAAGCAAAAAAAAAAAAATTAAAAATCCAACGAGTATTTTTTAACATGTTGAAACACTAGAAACTCGTTGGAACTTTTCGAAAACTATTTAAAACCTCGTTGGAAAATGATAAAAATTCATTGGAAAGTCCAAAATAAAATTTGAAAAAATTCTATGAGTGCTTTTTAACATGTTGAAACACTAGAAACTCATTGGAACTTCTTGGAAACTTTCTAGAAACTTATTAGGTACTGTTAAAAATTCATCAAAAGCTAAAAAAAAAAATTTTAAAAATCCAACGAGTATTTTTTAACATGTTGAAACACTAGAAACTCATTGGAACTTCTTGGAAACTTTCTAGAAACTTATTAGGTACTGTTAAAAATTCATCAAAAGCTAAAAAAAAAAATTTTAAAAATCCAACGAGTATTTTTTAACATGTTGAAACACTAGAAACTCGTTGGAACTTTTCGGAAACTTTTCAAAACCCCGTTGGAAAATGATAAAAATTCATTGGAAAATCCAAAATAAAATTTGAAAAAATTCTATGAGTGTTTTTTAACATGTTGAAGCACTAGAAAGTCATTGGAACTTTTTGGAAACTATTTAAAACCTCGTTGGAAAATGATAAAAATTCATTGGAAAGTCCAAAATAAAATTTGAAAAAATTCTACGAGTATTTTTTAACATGTTGAAACACTAGAAACTCGTTGGAACTTTTCGGAAACTATTTAAAACCTCGTTGGAAAATGATAAAAATTCATTGGAAAGTCCAAAATAAAATTTGAAAAAATTCTATGAGTGCTTTTTAACATGTTGAAACACTAGAAACTCATTGGAACTTCTTGGAAACTTTCTAGAAACTTATTAGGTACTGTTAAAAATTCATCAAAAGCTAAAAAAAAAAATTTTAAAAATCCAACGAGTATTTTTTAACATGTTGAAACACTAGAAACTCATTGGAACTTCTTGGAAACTTTCTAGAAACTTATTAGGTACTGTTAAAAATTCATCAAAAGCTAAAAAAAAAAATTTTAAAAATCCAACGAGTATTTTTTAACATGTTGAAACACTAGAAACTCGTTGGAACTTTTCGGAAACTTTTCAAAACCCCGTTGGAAAATGATAAAAATTCATTGGAAAATCCAAAATAAAATTTGAAAAAATTCTATGAGTGTTTTTTAACATGTTGAAGCACTAGAAAGTCATTGGAACTTTTTGGAAACTATTTAAAACCTCGTTGGAAAATGATAAAAATTCATTGGAAAGTCCAAAATAAAATTTGAAAAAATTCTACGAGTATTTTTTAACATGTTGAAACACTACAAACTCGTTGGAACTTTTCGGAAACTATTTAAAAACTCGTTGGAAAATGATAAAAATTCATTGGAAAGTCCAAAATAAAATTTGAAAAAATTCTATGAGTGTTTTTTAACATGTTGAAACACTAGAAACTCATTGGAACTTCTTGGAAACTTTCTAGAAACTTTCGTGAAACTTATTAGGTACTGTTAAAAATTCATCAAAAGCAAAAAAAAAAAAATTAAAAATCCAACGAGTATTTTTTAACATGTTGAAACACTAGAAACTCGTTGGAACTTTTCGAAAACTATTTAAAACCTCGTTGGAAAATGATAAAAATTCATTGGAAAGTCCAAAATAAAATTTGAAAAAATTCTATGAGTGCTTTTTAACATGTTGAAACACTAGAAACTCATTGGAACTTCTTGGAAACTTTCTAGAAACTTATTAGGTACTGTTAAAAATTCATCAAAAGCTAAAAAAAAAAATTTTAAAAATCCAACGAGTATTTTTTAACATGTTGAAACACTAGAAACTCATTGGAACTTCTTGGAAACTTTCTAGAAACTTATTAGGTACTGTTAAAAATTCATCAAAAGCTAAAAAAAAAAATTTTAAAAATCCAACGAGTATTTTTTAACATGTTGAAACACTAGAAACTCGTTGGAACTTTTCGGAAACTTTTCAAAACCCCGTTGGAAAATGATAAAAATTCATTGGAAAATCCAAAATAAAATTTGAAAAAATTCTATGAGTGTTTTTTAACATGTTGAAGCACTAGAAAGTCATTGGAACTTTTTGGAAACTATTTAAAACCTCGTTGGAAAATGATAAAAATTCATTGGAAAGTCCAAAATAAAATTTGAAAAAATTCTACGAGTATTTTTTAACATGTTGAAACACTAGAAACTCGTTGGAACTTTTCGGAAACTATTTAAAACCTCGTTGGAAAATGATAAAAATTCATTGGAAAGTCCAAAATAAAATTTGAAAAAATTCTATGAGTGCTTTTTAACATGTTGAAACACTAGAAACTCATTGGAACTTCTTGGAAACTTTCTAGAAACTTATTAGGTACTGTTAAAAATTCATCAAAAGCTAAAAAAAAAAATTTTAAAAATCCAACGAGTATTTTTTAACATGTTGAAACACTAGAAACTCATTGGAACTTCTTGGAAACTTTCTAGAAACTTATTAGGTACTGTTAAAAATTCATCAAAAGCTAAAAAAAAAAAATTTAAAAATCCAACGAGTATTTTTTAACATGTTGAAACACTAGAAACTCGTTGGAACTTTTCGGAAACTTTTCAAAACCCCGTTGGAAAATGATAAAAATTCATTGGAAAATCCATAATAAAATTTGAAAAAATTCTATGAGTGTTTTTTAACATGTCGAAACACTAGAAACTCGTTGGAACTTTTCGGAAACTATTTAAAAACTCGTTGGAAAATGATAAAAATTCATTGGAAAGTCCAAAATAAAATTTGAAAAAATTCTACGAGTATTTTTTAACATGTTGAAACACTAGAAACTCATTGGAACTTCTTGGAAACTTTCTAGAAACTTATTAGGTACTGTTAAAAATTCATCAAAAGCTAAAAAAAAAAAATTTAAAAATCCAACGAGTATTTTTTAACATGTTGAAACACTAGAAACTCGTTGGAACTTTTCGGAAACTTTTCAAAACCCCGTTGGAAAATGATAAAAATTCATTGGAAAATCCATAATAAAATTTGAAAAAATTCTATGAGTGTTTTTTAACATGTCGAAACACTAGAAACTCGTTGGAACTTTTCGGAAACTATTTAAAAACTCGTTGGAAAATGATAAAAATTCATTGGAAAGTCCAAAATAAAATTTGAAAAAATTCTACGAGTATTTTTTAACATGTTGAAACACTACAAACTCGTTGGAACTTTTCGGAAACTATTTAAAAACTCGTTGGAAAATGATAAAAATTCATTGGAAAGTCCAAAATAAAATTTGAAAAAATTCTATGAGTGTTTTTTAACATGTTGAAACACTAGAAACTCATTGGAACTTCTTGGAAACTTTCTAGAAACTTTCGTGAAACTTATTAGGTACTGTTAAAAATTCATCAAAAGCAAAAAAAAAAAAAATTAAAAATCCAACGAGTATTTTTTAACATGTTGAAACACTAGAAACTCGTTGGAACTTTTCGAAAACTATTTAAAACCTCGTTGGAAAATGATAAAAATTCATTGGAAAGTCCAAAATAAAATTTGAAAAAATTCTATGAGTGCTTTTTAACATGTTGAAACACTAGAAACTCATTGGAACTTCTTGGAAACTTTCTAGAAACTTATTAGGTACTGTTAAAAATTCATCAAAAGCTAAAAAAAAAAATTTTAAAAATCCAACGAGTATTTTTTAACATGTTGAAACACTAGAAACTCATTGGAACTTCTTGGAAACTTTCTAGAAACTTATTAGGTACTGTTAAAAATTCATCAAAAGCTAAAAAAAAAAATTTTAAAAATCCAACGAGTATTTTTTAACATGTTGAAACACTAGAAACTCGTTGGAACTTTTCGGAAACTTTTCAAAACCCCGTTGGAAAATGATAAAAATTCATTGGAAAATCCAAAATAAAATTTGAAAAAATTCTATGAGTGTTTTTTAACATGTTGAAGCACTAGAAAGTCATTGGAACTTTTTGGAAACTATTTAAAACCTCGTTGGAAAATGATAAAAATTCATTGGAAAGTCCAAAATAAAATTTGAAAAAATTCTACGAGTATTTTTTAACATGTTGAAACACTAGAAACTCGTTGGAACTTTTCGGAAACTATTTAAAACCTCGTTGGAAAATGATAAAAATTCATTGGAAAGTCCAAAATAAAATTTGAAAAAATCCTATGAGTGTTTTTTAACATGTTGAAACACTAGAAACTCATTGGAACTTCTTGGAAACTTTCTAGAAACTTATTAGGTACTATTAAAAATTCATCAAAAACCAAAAAAAAAAATTTTTAAAATCCAACGAGTATTTTTTAACATGTTGAAACACTAAAAACTCATTGGAACTTTTCGGAAACTATTTAAAAACTCGTTGGCAAATGATAAAAATTCATTGGAAAGTCCAAAATAAAATTTGAAAAAATTCTACGAGTATTTTTTAACATGTTGAAACACTAGAAACTCATTGGAACTTCTTGGAAACTTTCTAGAAACTTATTAGGTACTATTAAAAATTCATCAAAAGCCAAAAAAAAAAATTTTTAAAATCCAACGAGTATTTTTTAACATGTTGAAACACTAGAAACTCATTGGAACTTTTCGGAAACTATTTAAAAACTCGTTGGCAAATGATAAAAATTCATTGGAAAGTCCAAAATAAAATTTGAAAAAATTCTACGAGTATTTTTTAACATGTTGAAACACTAGAAACTCATTGGAACTTTTCGGAAACTATTTAAAACCTCGTTGGAAAATGATAAAAATTCATTGGAAAGTCCAAAATAAAATTTGAAAAAATTCTATGAGTGTTTTTTAACATGTTGAAACACTAGAAACTCGTTGGAACTTTTCGGAAACTTTTCAAAACCCCGTTGGAAAATGATAAAAATTCATTGGAAAATCCAAAATAAAATTTGAAAAAATTCTATGAGTGTTTTTTAACATGTTGAAGCACTAGAAAGTCATTGGAACGTTTTGGAAACTATTTAATACCTCGTTGGAAAATGATAAAAATTCATTGGAAAGTCCAAAATAAAATTTGAAAAAATTCTACGAGTATTTTTTAACATGTTGAAACACTAGAAACTCGTTGGAACTTTTCGGAAACTATTTAAAACCTCGTTGGAAAATGATAAAAATTCATTGGAAAGTCCAAAATAAAATTTGAAAAAATTCTACGAGTATTTTTTAACATGTTGAAACACTAGAAACTCGTTGGAACTTTTCGGAAACTATTTAAAAACTCGTTGGAAAATGATAAAAATTCATTGGAAAGTCCAAAATAAAATTTGAAAAAATTCTACGAGTATTTTTTAACATGTTGAAACACTAGAAACTCATTGGAACTTTTCGGAAACTATTTAAAAACTCGTTGGAAAATGATAAAAATTCATTGGAAAGTCCAAAATAAAATTTGAAAAAATTCTACGAGTATTTTTTAACATGTTGAAACACTAGAAACTCGTTGGAACTTTTCGGAAACTATTTAAAACCTCGTTGGAAAATGATAAAAATTCATTGGAAAGTCCAAAATAAAATTTGAAAAAATTCTACGAGTATTTTTTAACATGTTGAAACACTAGAAACTCGTTGGAACTTTTCGGAAACTATTTAAAAACTCGTTGGAAAATGATAAAAATTCATTGGAAAGTCCAAAATAAAATTTGAAAAAATTCTACGAGTATTTTTTAACATGTTGAAACACTAGAAACTCATTGGAACTTTTCGGAAACTATTTAAAAACTCGTTGGAAAATGATAAAAATTCATTGGAAAGTCCAAAATAAAATTTGAAAAAATTCTACGAGTATTTTTTAACATGTTGAAACACTAGAAACTCGTTGGAACTTTTCGGAAACTATTTAAAAACTCGTTGGAAAATGATAAAAATTCATTGGAAAGTCCAAAATAAAATTTGAAAAAATTCTACGAGTATTTTTTAACATGTTGAAACACTAGAAACTCGTTGGAACTTTTCGGAAACTATTTAAAAACTCGTTGGAAAATGATAAAAATTCATTGGAAAGTCCAAAATAAAATTTGAAAAAATTCTACGAGTATTTTTTAACATGTTGAAACACTAGAAACTCATTGGAACTTCTTGGAAACTTTCTAGAAACTTATTAGGTACTGTTAAAAATTCATCAAAAGCTAAAAAAAAAAAATTTAAAAATCCAACGAGTATTTTTTAACATGTTGAAACACTAGAAACTCGTTGGAACTTTTCGGAAACTTTTCAAAACCCCGTTGGAAAATGATAAAAATTCATTGGAAAATCCATAATAAAATTTGAAAAAATTCTATGAGTGTTTTTTAACATGTCGAAACACTAGAAACTCGTTGGAACTTTTCGGAAACTATTTAAAAACTCGTTGGAAAATGATAAAAATTCATTGGAAAGTCCAAAATAAAATTTGAAAAAATTCTACGAGTATTTTTTAACATGTTGAAACACTACAAACTCGTTGGAACTTTTCGGAAACTATTTAAAAACTCGTTGGAAAATGATAAAAATTCATTGGAAAGTCCAAAATAAAATTTGAAAAAATTCTATGAGTGTTTTTTAACATGTTGAAACACTAGAAACTCATTGGAACTTCTTGGAAACTTTCTAGAAACTTTCGTGAAACTTATTAGGTACTGTTAAAAATTCATCAAAAGCAAAAAAAAAAAAATTAAAAATCCAACGAGTATTTTTTAACATGTTGAAACACTAGAAACTCGTTGGAACTTTTCGAAAACTATTTAAAACCTCGTTGGAAAATGATAAAAATTCATTGGAAAGTCCAAAATAAAATTTGAAAAAATTCTATGAGTGCTTTTTAACATGTTGAAACACTAGAAACTCATTGGAACTTCTTGGAAACTTTCTAGAAACTTATTAGGTACTGTTAAAAATTCATCAAAAGCTAAAAAAAAAAATTTTAAAAATCCAACGAGTATTTTTTAACATGTTGAAACACTAGAAACTCATTGGAACTTCTTGGAAACTTTCTAGAAACTTATTAGGTACTGTTAAAAATTCATCAAAAGCTAAAAAAAAAAATTTTAAAAATCCAACGAGTATTTTTTAACATGTTGAAACACTAGAAACTCGTTGGAACTTTTCGGAAACTTTTCAAAACCCCGTTGGAAAATGATAAAAATTCATTGGAAAATCCAAAATAAAATTTGAAAAAATTCTATGAGTGTTTTTTAACATGTTGAAGCACTAGAAAGTCATTGGAACTTTTTGGAAACTATTTAAAACCTCGTTGGAAAATGATAAAAATTCATTGGAAAGTCCAAAATAAAATTTGAAAAAATTCTACGAGTATTTTTTAACATGTTGAAACACTAGAAACTCGTTGGAACTTTTCGGAAACTATTTAAAACCTCGTTGGAAAATGATAAAAATTCATTGGAAAGTCCAAAATAAAATTTGAAAAAATCCTATGAGTGTTTTTTAACATGTTGAAACACTAGAAACTCATTGGAACTTCTTGGAAACTTTCTAGAAACTTATTAGGTACTATTAAAAATTCATCAAAAACCAAAAAAAAAAATTTTTAAAATCCAACGAGTATTTTTTAACATGTTGAAACACTAAAAACTCATTGGAACTTTTCGGAAACTATTTAAAAACTCGTTGGCAAATGATAAAAATTCATTGGAAAGTCCAAAATAAAATTTGAAAAAATTCTACGAGTATTTTTTAACATGTTGAAACACTAGAAACTCATTGGAACTTCTTGGAAACTTTCTAGAAACTTATTAGGTACTATTAAAAATTCATCAAAAGCCAAAAAAAAAAATTTTTAAAATCCAACGAGTATTTTTTAACATGTTGAAACACTAGAAACTCATTGGAACTTTTCGGAAACTATTTAAAAACTCGTTGGCAAATGATAAAAATTCATTGGAAAGTCCAAAATAAAATTTGAAAAAATTCTACGAGTATTTTTTAACATGTTGAAACACTAGAAACTCATTGGAACTTTTCGGAAACTATTTAAAACCTCGTTGGAAAATGATAAAAATTCATTGGAAAGTCCAAAATAAAATTTGAAAAAATTCTATGAGTGTTTTTTAACATGTTGAAACACTAGAAACTCGTTGGAACTTTTCGGAAACTTTTCAAAACCCCGTTGGAAAATGATAAAAATTCATTGGAAAATCCAAAATAAAATTTGAAAAAATTCTATGAGTGTTTTTTAACATGTTGAAGCACTAGAAAGTCATTGGAACGTTTTGGAAACTATTTAATACCTCGTTGGAAAATGATAAAAATTCATTGGAAAGTCCAAAATAAAATTTGAAAAAATTCTACGAGTATTTTTTAACATGTTGAAACACTAGAAACTCGTTGGAACTTTTCGGAAACTATTTAAAACCTCGTTGGAAAATGATAAAAATTCATTGGAAAGTCCAAAATAAAATTTGAAAAAATTCTACGAGTATTTTTTAACATGTTGAAACACTAGAAACTCGTTGGAACTTTTCGGAAACTATTTAAAAACTCGTTGGAAAATGATAATAATTCATTGGAAAGTCCAAAATAAAATTTGAAAAAATTCTACGAGTATTTTTTAACATGTTGAAACACTAGAAACTCATTGGAACTTTTCGGAAACTATTTAAAAACTCGTTGGAAAATGATAAAAATTCATTGGAAAGTCCAAAATAAAATTTGAAAAAATTCTACGAGTATTTTTTAACATGTTGAAACACTAGAAACTCGTTGGAACTTTTCGGAAACTATTTAAAACCTCGTTGGAAAATGATAAAAATTCATTGGAAAGTCCAAAATAAAATTTGAAAAAATTCTACGAGTATTTTTTAACATGTTGAAACACTAGAAACTCGTTGGAACTTTTCGGAAACTATTTAAAAACTCGTTGGAAAATGATAAAAATTCATTGGAAAGTCCAAAATAAAATTTGAAAAAATTCTACGAGTATTTTTTAACATGTTGAAACACTAGAAACTCATTGGAACTTTTCGGAAACTATTTAAAAACTCGTTGGAAAATGATAAAAATTCATTGGAAAGTCCAAAATAAAATTTGAAAAAATTCTACGAGTATTTTTTAACATGTTGAAACACTAGAAACTCGTTGGAACTTTTCGGAAACTATTTAAAACCTCGTTGGAAAATGATAAAAATTCATTGGAAAGTCCAAAATAAAATTTGAAAAAATTCTACGAGTATTTTTTAACATGTTGAAACACTAGAAACTCGTTGGAACTTTTCGGAAACTATTTAAAAACTCGTTGGAAAATGATAAAAATTCATTGGAAAGTCCAAAATAAAATTTGAAAAAATTCTACGAGTATTTTTTAACATGTTGAAACACTAGAAACTCATTGGAACTTTTCGGAAACTATTTAAAAACTCGTTGGAAAATGATAAAAATTCATTGGAAAGTCCAAAATAAAATTTGAAAAAATTCTACGAGTATTTTTTAACATGTTGAAACACTAGAAACTCGTTGGAACTTTTCGGAAACTTTTCAAAACCCCGTTGGAAAATGATAAAAATTCCTTGGAAAGTTCAAAATAAAATTTGAAAAAATTCTATGAGTGTTTTTTAACATGTTGAAACACTAGAAACTCATTGGAACTTCTTGGAAACTTTCTAGAAACTTATTAGGTACTGTTAAAAAATTCATCAAAAGCTAAAAAAAAAAATTTTAAAAATCCAACGAGTATTTTTTAACATGTTGAAACACTAGAAACTCGTTGGAACTTTTCGGAAACTATTTAAAAACTCGTTGGAAAATGATAAAAATTCATTGGAAAGTCCAAAATAAAATTTGAAAAAATTCTACGAGTATTTTTTAACATGTTGAAACACTAGAAACTCGTTGGAACTTTTCGGAAACTATTTAAAACCTCGTTGGAAAATGATAAAAATTCATTGGAAAGTCCAAAATAAAATTTGAAAAAATCCTATGAGTGTTTTTTAACATGTTGAAACACTAGAAACTCATTGGAACTTCTTGGAAACTTTCTAGAAACTTATTAGGTACTATTAAAAATTCATCAAAAACCAAAAAAAAAAATTTTTTAAATCCAACGAGTATTTTTTAACATGTTGAAACACTAGAAACTCATTGGAACTTTTCGGAAACTATTTAAAACCTCGTTGGAAAATGATAAAAATTCATTGGAAAGTCCAAAATAAAATTTGAAAAAATTCTATGAGTGTTTTTTAACATGTTGAAACACTAGAAACTCATTGGAACTTCTTGGAAACTTTCTAGAAACTTATTAGGTACTATTAAAAATTCATCAAAAACCAAAAAAAAAAATTTTTTAAATCCAACGAGTATTTTTTAACATGTTGAAACACTAGAAACTCATTGGAACTTTTCGGAAACTATTTAAAACCTCGTTGGAAAATGATAAAAATTCATTGGAAAATCCAAAATAAAATTTGAAAAAATTCTATGAGTGTTTTTTAACATGTTGAAACACTAGAAACTCGTTGAAACTTTTCGGAAACTATTTAAAAACTCGTTGGAAAATGATAAAAATTCATTGGAAAGTCCAAAATAAAATTTGAAAAAATTCTACGAGTATTTTTTAACATGTTGAAACACTAGAAACTCGTTGGAACTTTTCGGAAACTATTTAAAACCTCGTTGGAAAATGATAAAAATTCATTGGAAAGTCCAAAATAAAATTTGAAAAAATCCTATGAGTGTTTTTTAACATGTTGAAACACTAGAAACTCGTTGGAACTTTTCGGAAACTATTTAAAAACTCGTTGGAAAATGATAAAAATTCATTGGAAAGTCCAAAATAAAATTTGAAAAAATTCTACGAGTATTTTTTAACATGTTGAAACACTAGAAACTCGTTGGAACTTTTCGGAAACTATTTAAAAACTCGTTGGAAAATGATAAAAATTCATTGGAAAGTCCAAAATAAAATTTGAAAAAATTCTATGAGTGTTTTTTAACATGTTGAAACACTAGAAACTCATTGGAACTTCTTGGAAACTTTCTAGAAACTTATTAGGTACTATTAAAAATTCATCAAAAGCCAAAAAAAAAAATTTTTAAAATCCAACGAGTAGTTTTTAACATGTTGAAACACTAGAAATTCGTTGGAACTTTTCGGAAACTATTTAAAAACTCGTTGGAAAATGATAAAAATTCATTGGAAAGTCCAAAATAAAATTTGAAAAAATTCTACGAGTATTTTTTAACATGTTGAAACACTACAAACTCGTTGGAACTTTTCGGAAACTATTTAAAAACTCGTTGGAAAATGATAAAAATTCATTGGAAAGTCCAAAATAAAATTTGAAAAAATTCTACGAGTATTTTTTAACATGTTGAAACACTAGAAACTCGTTGGAACTTTTCGGAAACTATTTAAAACCTCGTTGGAAAATGATAAAAATTCATTGGAAAGTCCAAAATAAAATTTGAAAAAATCCTATGAGTGTTTTTTAACATGTTGAAACACTAGAAACTCATTGGAACTTCTTGGAAACTTTCTAGAAACTTATTAGGTACTGTTAAAAATTCATCAAAAGCTAAAAAAAAAAATTTTAAAAATCCAACGAGTATTTTTTAACATGTTGAAACACTAGAAACTCGTTGGAACTTTTCGGAAACTTTTAAAAACCCCGTTGGAAAATGATAAAAATTCATTGGAAAATCCAAAATAAAATTTGAAAAAATCCTATGAGTGTTTTTTAACATGTTGAAACACTAGAAACTCGTTGGAACTTTTCGGAAACTATTTAAAAACTCGTTGGAAAATGATAAAAATTCATTGGAAAGTCCAAAATAAAATTTGAAAAAATTCTATGAGTGTTTTTTAACATGTTGAAACACTAGAAACTCATTGGAACTTCTTGGAAACTTTCTAGAAACTTATTAGGTACTATTAAAAATTCATCAAAAGCCAAAAAAAAAAATTTTTAAAATCCAACGAGTAGTTTTTAACATGTTGAAACACTAGAAATTCGTTGGAACTTTTCGGAAACTATTTAAAAACTCGTTGGAAAATGATAAAAATTCATTGGAAAGTCCAAAATAAAATTTGAAAAAATTCTACGAGTATTTTTTAATATGTTGAAACACTACAAACTCGTTGGAACTTTTCGGGAACTATTTAAAACCTCGTTGGAAAATGATAAAAATTCATTTTTTTTCGATAGTTTGAACGTATCGAATTTGAACTCGTTGGCGACGGTCGCATTTGAAGACTTCATCCGACCTCTGCCGTGTCTCAAAGGAATGAAAGACTCGAGTCAACTGTGGAGCATAAAAATGATCGGAGTCGTTTTCGCTCTGATCATCATGGGAATCGCATTCGGAGTAGGGATGATCGAGGGTGTCATCGAGTCGTCGATGTTGGTGACGTCAGCAACGTCTGGTCCTTTACTGGGCGTTTTTATTTTGGCGATGTTGGTGCCTTGCGCCAATTGGAAGGTACGTTTTTTTTGTCAGATATCGATTTTTTTGTCGATATCGATTTTTTTTGTCGATATCGATTTTTTTTGTCGATATCGATTTTTTTTCTCAATTTATCGATTTTTTGTCGATTATCGATTTTTTTGTCGATATCGATTTTTTTTGTCGATATCGATTTTTTTCTCGATATTGTAAATATAACACATAACGTAACATAAACAACTTGATTTCCAACAAAATAAGGAAATTATAATTTTTTTCTCAAATTTCAACTTTTTGACAGTTAAATTTTCACAATTAGATTTTGTGTCGACAATCGATTATGTCAATATCGATCAACTATTTATCGATATCGTCGATGTTTTTTGTCGATCTCGTTATTTTGTCGATAATTTTCTGTTAAAAACAATTTTTTGGACAATATCCATTTTCTTGTCGATACTGTTTATTACCGATATCGATTTTTTTTGTCGGTATCGATTTTTTTGTCGATATCGATTTGTTCTCTAAAATAACATCGATGCACATTTGTGACAGTTTCTTTTATTATTGAAATTTTTGACATTTTGTTTGTTGACATTTGACACTTATTTTGACACTTTTGACAGTTTTTATGTTCATTGACATTTTCGACAATTTGTTTTGTTTGTTGACATTTAACACATGTAACAATGTTCATCAATATTTTCGACAACTTTATTCAATTATTGACATTTTCGATAATTTTTTTCAATTATCGACATTTTTGACAATTTTTATTTTTGACGTTTTTTACAAGTTTTTTTTTTATTTTTGAAAATCTTTTTTCTATTTCTCAACATTTGAACAGTTTTTTTTATTGACAACTTCGACGGTTTTGACATCTTATTTTGACACTTTTGAAAGTTTTTATGTTTATTGACATTTAGATTTTTTTTTTTTTCAATTATTAACATTTATGACAGTTTTGAGTTTTGACAATTGATAGTTATTTTGTTTGATATTTGTCATTGTTAATTGAAATTTGACAATTTTGTTTTGTTTGTTAACACTTGACACTTTTTATTTATTAACATTTTTTCATTTATTTACTTTTTTGACAGTTTTTTTTTTTTTTTCATTTATTGGGATTTTTAACAATCTTGAATTTTGACAGTTGGTAGTCAATTTGTTTGTTGACATTTTTGACAATTCTTTTGACACTTGACAATTGTTTCATTTGTAAACTTTTGACAATTATTTTATTTGTCAACATTTAACAATTGTCTAATTAGTTGATATTTCACAATTGTTTTGTAATTTAATGACATTTATGACAGTTTTTTTATTTATTGACATTTTTGACAGTTTTTTATATTTATTGACATTTCTGACAGTTTTTTAATTATTGATATTTTTAGTAATTGATTATTACTTTATTGACGTTTTGACAGTTTTTTTTAATTCACCGACATTTTTGACAATTTTATTTAATGATATGTTTAACAATTTTTTTTACATTCTTGACTGTTTTTTTTAATTCATCGACATTTTTGACAATTTTATTAATGACATTTTTGACAAGTTTTTTTTTATTTATCGACATTTTTTCCTGTTTATTGACATTTTCGACACTTTTTATTTATTGATATTTTTGACAGTTTTTTTTATTTGGCATTTTCGACAATTTTATTTATTAGAACTTTTGACAGCTTCTTCAATTATTGACAGTTTTTTTTTATTTAGTGAAGCTTTTGACAGCTTTTTCATTTTTTGACATTTTTGACATTTTTTCTCATTTATCAGCATTTTTGACTATTTTTCTTATGTATTTGACAGTTTTTTTTTGTTGACATTTGATAATTATTGTTTCACTAGTTGACATTTGACATTTATTTCATTTATTAAAATTTATTGTCAGTCCTTATATTTTTTGACAATTTCTGTATTTATTAATTTTTTGACAGTTTTTTCATTTGTTGACAATTCTGACAATTCTTTTTCATTTAGTGAAATTCTTGACAGTTTTCAGTCAAAATGTCAAAAATTACATTTTTTTTTATTCATTGACATTTTTGACAGTTTTTTTCTTTATTGAATTTTTTTTTTTATACAATGACATTTTTGTTAGTTATTTTATTTATCGACACTTTTAACAGTTTTTCTTACTTTATTGACATTTAACATTTTTGTTTATTGACATTTGACACATTTATGATTGTTTTTTTCAAATTAAAGACATTTTTGACAGTTTTTTCATTGATTGACATTTTTGACAGTTTCTTTCTGTATTAATATTTGTGACTTTTTTTTTATTGAATAATATTTTTGATGTATGTAAATGAAAAAAAATTGTCAAAAATATCAATATCTAATTGAATTTTTTTTTTGAAAATGTCAATGAATATAAAAGCTGTCAAAAGTCAAAAAACCAAACAAAACAATTATTGACAAATGTTAATAAGCAAAATAAATGTCGACAAATAAAATAACTATGTATTAATTGTCAAAAAATAATAAATCTGTCAAAAATGTCAATAAATAAATAAAATAGTCAAAAATGTCAATAATTGAAAAAAATTGTAAAAAATGTCAATAAATCAGTAAAACTGTCAAAATAAGTGTTACATGTCAACCAATCAATTATTTGTTAAATGTCAATTAACAAAACAATTATCAATTGTGAAAATGTCATCAAAAAAAAAACTGTCAAAAATATCAATGAATAGAAAAAAACTGTCAGAAATGTCAATAAATAAAAAAATGTCAAAAATGTGAATGCATAAAAAAACTGTCAAAAAATAAAAAAAATTATTAAAAATGTCAATAAATAAAAAAAAAACCAGTCAAAAATGTTGATAAATAGAAAAAATTAGCAGAAATATCAAGAAACAGAAAAAACTGTCAAAAAGGTTGATAAATGAAGAAAAATGTCAAATGTCAAAAAATGGGAGAAATGTCAATAAACAGTAATTGTGAAATGTCGACAAATAAAGTGATGGACTACTTTTTCAATTGTGAAATGTCAATTAATACAAAAACTGTCAAACGTGTCAACAAACAATATAACTAACACTTGTCAACCAATGAAATAAATGTCAAATGTCAACAACCACAAAAATGTTCAAAAGAAAAAAATTTCGAAATGTTAATAAACAAAAAAACACTGTCAAAGAATCAAATGCCAACAAACAAAACTATCAAATGTTTACATATGAAATAATTGACAAATGACAACAAAAAAACAATTGTCACATGACAACATAGAACAACTATCAATTGTTATTAAATGAAATAAATGTGAAATGTCAAAATTGTTAAATGTCAACAACAACAAAAATGTCAAATAAAAAATCTGTTAAAAGTGTCTATTAAAAAAAAAATCTGTCAACATTGAATAAAAATAAATTCATTAAACAAAAAAACTGTCAAAAATGTCAAGAAATAAGAAGCTGTGAAAAATGTTAAAGAATAAAGTGTCAACAAATAAAATAATTGTCAAAAATATTAATTAATAATATAACTGTCAAAAATATCGACAAACAAAATTACATATCAACATTTTTGACAGTTTTTTGTAATTTTGCCAGTTTTTTAATTTATCAACATATTTGACATTTTTTAAATTTTTTTGTTATTTTTGACAGCTTTCTTTATTTATTGATATTTTTTACAATTTTTGACAGTTTTTTTATTCAATGTTAGTTTTTTTTTGTCTGTAGACATTTATTTGTTAATTTACACTTATACATACTGACACTTTTGACATCTTCATTGACATTTTTGACAGTTTTTTTTTATTAACTGGCATTTTTGACTGTTTTTTTATTTATTGACATCTTGATAAGATAATTTTTTTATTTCTTGACATTTGTTTCATTTGTTGATATTTGACATTTGTTCCGTTTGTTATCATTTGACAATTTGCGTTGTTTGTTGAAATTTGACACATTTCATTTATTGACAGTTTTTTTATCTATTGACATTTTTGACAGTTTTTTTAGTTTATTGAAAGTTTTTTTTATCAATTTTTTTATTCATTATTTATTTTTTATTTATTGACATTTCTGACAGTTTTTTATTAATTGACATTTTTTGACAATTTTCCCTATTTATTGAAATTTTCGACAGTTTTTTTCCTTTATTGACAGTTTTTTTTATATCAATATTTTTGACAGTATTTTTCATATATTGACATTGACATGAGAGTTTCTCAATTATTGGCATTTTGGTATATTGGCAATAAATAAAAAAATTGTTAGAAGGGTCAATACATTTTAAAAACTGTCAAAAATGTCAATTAAGGAAAAAACAGGAGAAAATGTCAATATATTGTAATTGTAATTATTTTATTTATTGACACTTCCGACAATTTTTTGTGTTTATTGAAAGTTTTTTTTTTATTTATTGACATTTTTGACAGTTTTTTTTAATTTATATATTGATATTCATTTCATTTATTGACATTTTCGACTGTCTTTTTTATTGACATTTTTGACAATGTTTTCGTTTATTCACATTTTTGACAGATTTTTTTCTATTGACACTTTTGACAGTTTTTTTAAAATTGACATTTTTGATAATTTTTTATCTTTGGACATTTCTGACAGTTTCTTATCTATTGACATTTCTGACAGTTTTTCTATCTATTAATATTTTTGACAGTTTTTTATCTATTGATTTTTTTACAGTTTTTTATCTATCAACATTTTTCACTTATTTTTAATTTATCAACATTTTTGCCAGTTTTCTGTTTATTGAGACTTTTGACAGTTTTTCATTTATTGACATTTCTGACAATTTTTTTATTTATTGAATTTTTTTTTATCTATTGATATTTTTGACAGTTTTTTCATTTGCCATTTTTGTTGTTGTTGACATTTGACAAATATTTCATTAGTTGACATTATTGATAGTTGTTTGTTAACATTTGACACTTTTGACAACATTTTTATTTCAATTGACATCATTTTTGACAGTTATTTTATTTATTAAAACTTCTCACAGGTTTTTTATCCATTGACATTGTTGTTGTTCGACAATTTTGACAATTTATATTTATTTCATTTAATGACAATTGATAATTGTTTTGTTTATTTGCATTTGACATTTGTTTAATTTGTTGACAATTGATAGCTTTTTTGTTTAATGACATTTGACATTTGTTTCATTTGTTAATAATTATTTGTCGATATTTCACAATTATTGTCAATAAATAACATTTAACAATTGTTTTCTTTTATTGACTTTTTAGGCATTTTTAAAAAATTTATTGACATTTCTGAAAGTTGTATTTATTTGTCGACATTTTTGACAGTTTTATTTATTTCTTGACATTTTTGACAAATTTTTTCTATTTATTGACGTTTTTGACAATTTTCCTGAATATTGACATTTTTGACATTTTTTTTTCATTCATTGGCATTTCTGACAGTTTTATTTATTTATTGACATTTTTTCTTGATTATTGCCATTTTAACTTTTTTTTAATCATTGACATGTTTGACAGTTTTTTTCATTTACTGAAATTCTTGACAGTTTTATTCTTTGTCGAAATTTTTTTATGTAGTGATATTTTTGACAGTTATTTAATTTATTGACAACTCGGAGTTTTTTTTAATTATTGTAATTTTCTTTGTTGATTGACATTTTTGACATTTTTTTATTTATTGACCTTTTTGTTGTTGACATTTGACAATTTTGACATTTTACCTTTATTTAATTTAATAAAAATTGATAGTTGTTTTGTTTGTTGACATTTGACAATTGTTTGTTCATTGACATTTAACATTTGTTTCATTTTTTGACAATTGTTTTATTAATTGTCATTTAACAATTATTTTATCGACATTTGACAATTATTTTGTTAATTGACATCTGTTTTATTTAATGACATTTATTGATAGTTTTGTTAACATTCAACAATTGTCTTGTTTAATAACATTTGACATTTTTGACAGTGTGTAAATTTAAAAAAATTGTCAAAAATATCAATAATTGAAAAAAATTGTTGAGAATATCAATGAACAATATTAAAACTGTCAAAAGTGTCAAAATAAGTGTCAAATGTCAAAAAACAGAAAAAACTGTCAAAACTCAAAAAAATAAATAAAAAATTGTCGAAAGTGTCAATGAATTGATAAAACTGTCAAATATGTCAAAAAAAAAAAAAAAATTCAATAAATTAAAAAACTGTCGAAAATGTTAATAATAATGAAAAAAGTGTTAAATGTCAACAAATGGGAAAAATGTCAATAAACAATTATTGTGAAATGTTGACAAATAAAACAAATTAACTAAAAAAATTTCAAATGTCAGTTCATTAAACAATTATTATTAAATGTGTCAACAAACAAAATAACTAAGAATTGTCAACAAATGAAGTGAATGTCAAATGTCAACAACAAAAATGTCAATAGAAAGAAGCTGTCAAAGGGATTAAATGTCAACAAAAAAATAATTGTCAAATGTCAATTAATAACAATTGTCAAATGTCAACAAACAAAACAACCATCAATTTTTATTGAATAAAATAAATGTAAATTGTCAGAATTGTTAAATATCAACAACACCAAAAATGTCATAAATAAAAATACTGTCAAAAATGTCAATAAAAAATATTGTTAAAAATGTCAAAAAATAAAGAAAATTGTCAAGTGTCAATAAATTACTGTTAAAAATGTCAATAAATAAAAAATCTGTCAAGAAATAAAAATATGTGAAAAATGTCAATGAATAAAAAAAACAGTCAAAAGTGTCAACAAATAAAATAACTGTCAAAAATATCAACAAATAAAATTACATATTAACATTTTTGACAGTTTTTGGTGTTTTTTGTCAGTTTTTTAATTTATTAACATATTTGACAATTTTTTTAATTTTCTTGACATTTTTGACAGCTTTTTTTATTTATTGATATTGTTAACAACTTTTGACAGATTTTTATTTATCGAAATTTTTGACAGTTTTTTTTCTATTTATTAACATTTTGAAAAGTTTTTATTTATCGACAGTTTTGACAATTGATAGATATTTTGTCTGTTGACATTTATTTGTTCATTAACACTTATTTTGATACGTTTGACAGTTTTAATCTTCTGATATTTTCGATAATTTTTTTTCTTCTTGATATTTTTGACGTTTTCTTTCATTTATTAACCTTTTTGACAGTTTTTTTATTTAATGTCATCTTTGACAATTTCTCTATGTATTGACATTTTTGATTGTTTTTTCATTTATTGATATTTTTGACAGTTTTTTTTATTCATTGACATTTTTGACAGTTTTTCTAGTTTATTGACATTTTTGACAATTTTATTTGTTTATTGATATTTTTGACAATTTTTTTTATTAATTGACATTACCGACATTTTTTTTATTCATTGACATTTGACAGTTTTTTAATTATTAAAATTTCTGAAAGCTTTTCGTTTATTGACATTTTTGACAGTTGTTAAATTATTGACATGTTTGACAATTTTTTTCGTTTATTGACATATTTGACAGTTTTTTTATTTTTTGACAGTTATTGCTATTTTGTTGACAGGGTGCTTCGACAGGAATGATAGTCGGTCACGTGATCGTGCTCTGGATCACTTTCGGCGGTTTGACAGTTGACAAACCGCCGACCGTCGGTTTGCCGTTGAGCGTCGACGGTTGTTCGAACACGTCATTTAACGACCACATTTTGAAAGTCGAGCACCGAATGACGTCATGGACGCCGACGCCGACGCCCTCACCTGTCACTTTCTACTACAACAACGACCCATTGGCACCATTGAATACGACTCGGGCCGAAAAATTGTGAGTAATTTGAAATTGTACTAGATTTAGTACAATTTCTAAAAATTGTACTAGTTTTAGTACATTTAGTTTTCTAGTACACTTTATGTTTTTACTCTATCAAATATTGCACCAAAAATTAATTGTACTAAATCTAGTACAATTTGTAAAAATCGTCAAAATTGTATTTTTAATAACAGAAATGATTTATAATCAAAATTTTGCCAAAAAACAAATTGTACTAAATTTAGTACATTTGTACTAATTTTAGTACAATTTACAAAAAAACACTTCGTATATTTCAGAGACCCACTCAGCGCCCTCTACTCGGTCACCTACATGTACTACTCGTTCCTGGGCACCGTCATCACCGTTTTAATCGGCTGGACAGTGTCCTACTTTACCGGCAGCGAGAGCGACCTCTACGACGAAGAACTCATTCATCCGTGGGCGAGAAAAATGGCCGACATTTTTCCTGGAGAAAAACGCCGGTACGTACACAAAGAGCGCACGCGCAACGCGGTTAAAAAAGTAGGAGGAGCAGGAGCAACAGGAGCAGCAGGAGCAGGAGTAGTAAATGACGCTTATGCCTCAGATATGCCTATGGAAGAAATCGCCGGCACTTACAGGACGAAATTATGATTTTTTTTTTGTGAAAATAAAAATGTACTAAATTTGGTACAATTGCTAAAAAAATTTTAAAACATGTTTTTAATGATTTTAATGCTTTTTTAGAATTTTTGACTTAAAAAAAATAATTGTACTTAATCTAGTACAATTCTTAAAATTACTTGCAGCATGTTTTTATCAACATAAATACTTTTTTAAAGGTGAATTTAGAATTTTTGACTAAAAAAAATAATTGTACTAAATCTAGTACAATTGTTGAAAAAAGTGTAAAAAATAATTAATCGCCTTTTTAATTAAAAAACAATGTAAAGACTGTGATCTCTAGCTCATACAATTAATTAATTAATTAATTAATTGATCGATATTATTAATTTTTAATTATTGTGTCCCCTTCCGAGCCCTCTACTTATAATTATTCGTTCCTGCAGTTTATTTAATTATAATGACTTTTTTTTGCCGCTAGATGACGCCATACTGGTAAACAGAAAAATTACAGGTTTCTTTAATTTTTAAGATTTTATTATTATTATTATTATTATTATTATTATTGTGTAGTAATTTAATTTGAAGTGACAATAAATGATAATTATGATTGATTTTGTTGTTTTTATTTACCAAAATCGATAGTCGATACTCATCTCTAAAATCGATACTAGAATCAAATTCAAAAATCACAAAAATCATAAAAATGCACAAAAATCATGAAAATTTTGGAAAATCACGAAAATCATAAAAATTTTCAAAAATCATAATTTTTAAAAATCACAAAAATTTCCAAATATCACAAAATCATAAAAATCTTAAAAATTTTCAAAAAACAAAAAATTCTAAAAATTACAAAAAAAGTTAAGAATTTTCGAAAATGTCAAAAATTTTCAAAAACCGTAAAAAATTTGAAAAATCGCAAAAACCATAAAAATGTACGAAAATCATGAAAATTTTAGAAAATCATGAAAATCATAAGTTTCTAAAATTCATAAAAATATCCAAAAATCATAAAAATTTCCAAAAATCACAAAAATGATGAAAATTTTCGAAAATGTCAAAAAATTTCAAAAATCATAAAAATCTTCAAAAATGACAAAAATGTTTAAAAATCACAAAGTTTCTAAAATTCATGAAAATTTCCAAAAATCATAAAAATTTTCAAAAATCATAAAAATTTCCAAAAATCACAAAAATGATGAAAATTTTCGAAAATGTCAGAAAATTTCAAAAATCATAAAAATCTTCAAAAATGACAAAAATGTGTAAAAATCACAAAAATCATAAAAATACACAAAAATCATGAAATTTTTGGAAAATCTCGAAAATCATAAAAATGCACAAAAATCACAAAAATCATAAAAATGCACAAAAATCATGAAAATTTTGGAAAATCACGAAAATCATAAAAAAAATTTCAAAAATCATAATTTTTAAAAATCACAAAAATTTCCAAATATCACAAAATACATAAAAATCTTTAAAATTTTCAAAAAACAAAAAATTCTAAAAATTACAAAAAAAGTTAAAAAAAAAACCGTAAAAAATTTGAAAAATCGCAAAAATCATAAAAATGTACGAAAATCATGAAAATCATAAGTTTCTGAAATTCATAAAAATTTCCAAAAATCATAAAAATTTCCAAAAATCACAAAAATGATGAAAATTTTCGAAAATGTCAAAAAATTTCAAAAATCATAAAAATCTTCAAAAATGTGTAAAAATCACAAAAATCATAAAAATACACAAAAATCATAAAAATACACAAAAATCATGAAAATTTTGGAAAATCTCGAAAATCATAAAAATGCACAAAAATCATAAAAATGCACAAAAATCATGAAAATTTTGGAAAATCACGAAAATCATAAAAATTTTCAAAAATCATAATTTTTAAAAATCACAAAAATTTCCAAATATCACAAAATACATAAAAATCTTTAAAATTTTCAAAAAACAAAAAATTCTAAAAATTACAAAAAAAGTTAAAAATTTTCGAAAATGTCAAAAATTTTCAAAAACCGTAAAAAATTTGAAAAATCGCAAAAATCATAAAAATGTACGAAAATCATGAAAATTTTAGAAAATCATGAAAATCATAAGTTTCTAAAATTCATAAAAATTTCCAAAAATCACAAAAATGATGAAAATTTTCGAAAATGTCAAAAAATTTCAAAAATCATAAAAATCTTCAAAAATGACAAAAATGTTTAAAAATCACAAAGTTTCTAAAATTCATAAAAATTTCCAAAAATCATAAAAATTTCCAAAAATCACAAAAATGATGAAAATTTTCGAAAATGTCAAAAAATTTCAAAAATCATAAAAATCTTCAAAAATGACAAAAATGTGTAAAAATCACAAAAATCATAAAAATACACAAAAATCATGAAAATTTTGGAAAATCTCGAAAATCATAAAAATGCACAAAAATCATAAAAATGCACAAAAATCATGAAAATTTTGGAAAATCACGAAAATCATAAAAAAAAATTCAAAAATCATAATTTTTAAAAATCACAAAAATTTCCAAATATCACAAAATACATAAAAATCTTTAAAATTTTCAAAAAACAAAAAATTCTAAAAATTACAAAAAAAGTTAAAAATTTTCGAAAATGTCAAAAATTTTCAAAAACCGTAAAAAATTTGAAAAATCGCAAAAATCATAAAAATGTACGAAAATCATGAAAATCATAAGTTTCTGAAATTCATAAAAATTTCCAAAAATCATAAAAATTTCCAAAAATCACAAAAATGATGAAAATTTTCGAAAATGTCAAAAAATTTCAAAAATCATAAAAATCTTCAAAAATGTGTAAAAATCACAAAAATCATAAAAATACACAAAAATCATAAAAATACACAAAAATCATGAAAATTTTGGAAAATCTCGAAAATCATAAAAATGCACAAAAATCACAAAAATCATAAAAATGCACAAAAATCATGAAAATTTTGGAAAATCACGAAAATCATAAAAATTTTCAAAAATCATAATTTTTAAAAATCACAAAAATTTCCAAATATCACAAAATACATAAAAATCTTAAAAATTTTCAAAAAACAAAAAATTCTAAAAATTACAAAAAAAGTTAAAAATTTTCGAAAATGTCAAAAATTTTCAAAAACCGTAAAAAATTTGAAAAATCGCAAAAATCATAAAAATGTACGAAAATCATGAAAATTTTAGAAAATCATGAAAATCATAAATTTCTAAAATTCATAAAAATTTCCAAAAATCACAAAAATGATGAAAATTTTCGAAAATGTCAAAAAATTTCAAAAATCATAAAAATCTTCAAAAATGACAAAAATGTTTAAAAATCACAAAGTTTGTAAAATTCATAAAAATTTCCAAAAATCATAAAAATTTCCAAAAATCACAAAAATGATGAAAATTTTCGAAAATGTCAGAAAATTTCAAAAATCATAAAAATCTTCAAAAATGACAAAAATGTGAGGAACGGCTAATTGTAGCGCAAATGATAACAGCGTTGCCGGATTTCCCTATGACAGCCGAGAAAATGAGGTTATGTTGGTTGTATTTAAATTTGAAAGTATTTGGCGCGAATATTTGGCGCAAATATTTGGCGCGAATATTTTTGCCTACCTATTTAACAATATTACTGTTTTCTATCGATAGTTGGTGGTGTGGTGTTCCAGTTAGATTAAATTAGTTATTTTTATTTCATTGTTTTTTTCATAAATTTATTGTGATTGGGAAATGATGGAAAGTGGGCCAAGTGATAGTGATAGTGCTACCTGTGAGTTTTGTGATAAGGTTTTTTCTTCGAAATACAATCTCAACAGACATTTGAAAAATAATAATTGCAAAAATGGTGAGGATATTAGTTGGAAGAAGTCATAATAGTATTTTATATTAGTTGACGTTTATTTATTAAAGTCTGAGAAACAATTGCTTCTCTGAATAAAGAGTAATCCCTTTTTTTACAGTTTCGGAACATGCTTTTGATGATGCTTTGTTTAAATGTATGGAGGATTGCCAAGTCTCATTTAAAACAAGCCAGGAGTTAAGAAAGCATTTGACAATTAAACATAGTTTCGAAATAGTCAAACACGTAATAAAGTTTGATAGATATGATGGTGGGTTTTTAATTTACTTATGAAATTGAATAACTGCCTTGGTAATGATAACTACACCATTTCAACCCCAATTTCGGAAGAAGTAACTTTTATTTAGGAAAATGTAAAGTCATTTTCGGAAAAAATCAAATTAATTTTGGAAAAAGTGAAAGTAATTTCGGAAAAACATGTCCAGAGGCATTATCCTACAGATATGAGACTGGATTCTGGATGCGATATCAATCATGGAACGGAACATAATATTTGAGAGTACATGTAATTTTTTAAATATTTTTGTATAACATT
>OU892292.1:1871951-1914083 GCA_917834065.1 Ceutorhynchus assimilis | reverse complement strand
AAATTGCAAAAAGAAAATTATTGAAATTGTGAAAAATTATTAGAATTACAAAAATTAAAATTGCAAAAAATTCGTTGAAATTGCAAAAATTTATTGGAACTGTGTTGGAATTGCAAAATTTAAATAAATCGCAAAAATTGGTTAGAAATGTGAAAATTTATTAGAATTGCAAAAAATTTATTGGAATTGCCATAAATTTAGAATTGCAAAAAATTTAAAAAAGCAAGAATTTCTTAAAATTTAATTTTTTTTTTAATCTATTGAAATTGCAAAAACGTGTGCATACTTGGATTTGTAAAAGTTTGTTGGAATTGTAAAATTCAAAGGAATTGCAAAAGTTTGGAGACATTGCAAAAATTCGTTAAAAATGTGAAAATTTATTGAAATTGCAAAAATTATTAGAATTGTATAAAAATTTTGAATTTCAAAAATTTGTTAAAATTGCAAAAACTTTGGAATTGCAAAACTATTGGAATTGCAGAATTACTTGAATTTTTAAAAAATTGTTGTTGAAATTGAAAAGTTGGATAAAATTGAAGAAATTGCGAAAATTTATTGGAATTGTGAAATTATAGGAATTGTAAAAATTATTAGAATTGCAGAAAAATTTAGAATTAGGAAAAAATCAAGAATTGCAAAAAATTTATTAGAATTGCAGAAATATTTTTCTTTGGAAATGCAGAATTTATTGAAATTGCAATTCTAATAATTTTTGCAATTCCCATAATTTTCGCAATTCCCATAATTTTTCACATTTTTAACGAACTTTTTGTAACTATTTCAATCCCAATAAACTTCTGCAATCCCAATAAATTTTTGTAATTCTAAAATTTTTGCAATTCCAACAAATTCTAAGCAATTTCAAATTTTTTACAATTTTAATTTTTTTCTGCAACAAATTCTTGCAATTTCTTCAAATTTTGTAATTCTAATTTTTTGCAATTCTTTTCAATTTCAACAAATTTTCACAAATCGAAGTACTTCCGCAATTCCAATAAATTTGTGCAATTCCAAAATTTTCAATTGCCTCAAATTTTATGCAATTCCAAATTTTTTGCAATTTTTTTTTCAATTCCAACAAATTTTCACAAATTTAGGTATGTATATAACTTTTGCAATTCCAACAAATTTTTCGTGCAATGCAATTCAATATTTTTTTACAATTCTAATAATTTTATGCAATTTCGATAAATCTTCACATTTCTAACGAATTTTTGCAATTTCCTCAAATTTTTGCAATTCTAATAAATTTATGCAATTCCAAAATTTTTGCAATTCTAAATTTTTACAATTTTAAATTTGTTCCAATTCTAATTTTTTTTTTAAATTTCGATAAATTTTCACATTTCTAACGAATTCTTGCAATATCTTCATATTTGAAATTCCTTTGAATTTTTAATTTTAACAAATTTTTACAAATTCAAGTATTTTTGCAATTCCAATAAATTTTGGCAATTTCAATATTTTTCACAATTCCATTTTTTTTTTTACAATTCCAATAATTTTGTATGCAGTTCTAATGATTTTCTGTAATGTCATTTTCCAACGAATTTTTGCAATTCCTATGAATTTTTTTCAATTCCTATGAATTTTTTTCAATTCCTATGAATTTGCAATTCCAATTTATTTGCAATTTCTTTAAATTTTAATAAACCTTCGCAATTCCTTTAAATTTTTGCAAATCCAACGAATTTTTGCAAATCTAACAAACCCAAATATTTCTACAATTCCAATAAACTTTTTGCAATTCTATAAAAAAATTTGCAATTCTAATAATTTTTTTGCAATTTTAATGCATTTTGGCAATTTCTTTAAATTTTTGAAATTCCAATAAATTGTTTTAATTTCTTAGAATATTTTGAAATTCCAACAAATTTTCACAAACTCAAATATATCAAATTTTTGCAATTCCAATAAATTTTTCAGTTTCAAATTTTTTGCAATTCTAATTTTTTTTTGCAATTCTAATAATTTTTTGCCATTCAATAAATTTTCTTATTTCTAACGAATTTCTTCAATTTATTTGAATTTTTGCAATTCTTTAAAACTTTTGTAGTTTCTTTGAATTTCAATTCCAATAAATTCAATATTTCCGCAATTCCAATAAATTTTTGCAATTCCAATGTTTTTTTCGCAAACCCAAATTTTTTTTTGCAATTCCAATAAATTTTTACATTTTGAACGAATTTTTTGCAATTCCAATAAAAATTTGTTTGCAATTTCAATGAAAATTAGCAAAATTACGGGAATTGCGAGAAAATTATTGTAATTATTAGAATTGCAGAAAAATTTATTGAAATTGCAAAAATTTATTGGAAATGCAAAGCTTCGTTAAAAATGTGAGAAATTATGGGAATTGCAAAAATTATTAGAAGCGCAGAATAATTTATTGAAATTGCAAAAAATTATTAGAATTACAAAAAGATTAAAATTGCAAAAAATTTATTAAAATAAATGGAATTGCAAAAAATTTATTGAAACTGTTGGAATTGCAAAAATGCAAGAAAATTGTAAAATTTAAATAAGTCGCAAAAATTCGTTAGAAATGTGAAAACTTATTAGAATTGCAAAAAATTTATTGGAATTGCAAAAATTATTGGAATTGCGATAAATTTGGAATTGCAAAAATTTAAAGTTGCAAAAGTTTGTTGAAACTTCAAAAAAAAAATGTAATTCTGAAAATTTTTTTGGAATTGCAAAAATATGTACTTGGTTTTGTGAAAATTTTCTGGAATTGCAAAAATTCCAAACAATTGTAAAACTCTAAAGAAATTGCAAATATGTAATTCGTTAGAAATGTGAAGAAAAATGAAATTGTAAAAATTATTAACATTGAAAAAAAAAATTGACATTGCCAAAATTTGGAATTGCAAAAATTTGTTGGGATTGAAAACCTTGGAATTACAAAAAAATTATTGGAATTGCAAAATTACCGAGGCTTATAAAAACTTATTGGAATTTCGAAAAATTTAAAGAAATTGCAAAAAGAAAATTATTGAAATTGTGAAAAATTATTAGAATTACAAAAAATTAAAATTGCAAAAAATTCGTTGAAATTGCAAAAATTTATTGGAACTGTGTTGGAATTGCAAAATTTAAATAAATCGCAAAAATTGATTAGAAATTTGAAAATTTATTAGAATTGCAAAAAATTTATTGGAATTGCGATAAATTTAGAATTGCAAAAAAATTTTAAAAAGCAAGAATTTGTTAAAATTTCAATTTTTTTATTTTTTTTCAATCCATTGGAATTGCAAAAACGTGTGCATATTTGGATTTGTAAAAGTTTGTTGGAATTTGGAATTGTAAAAATTCAAAGGAATTGCAAAAGTTTGGAGACATTGCGAGAATTCGTTAATAATATGAAAATTTATCGAAATTGCAAAAAAATATTAGAATTGCATAAAAAATTTGAATTTCAAAAATTTGGAATTACATAAAATTTGGTTAGAATTGCAAAAACTTTGGAATTGCAAAACTATTGAAATTGCAGAATTACTTGAAAAATAAAATAAATTTGTTGAAATTGAAAAGTTGGATAAAATTGCCAAAATTGAAGAAATTACGGAAATTTATTGGAATTGTGAAATTATAGGAATTGTAAAAATTATTAGAATTGCAGAAAAATTTAGAATTAGAAAAAAATCAAGAATTGCAAAAATTTATTAGAATTGCAGAAATATTTTTTTTTGGAAATGCAAAATTTATCGAAATTGCAAAAAAAAAAATTGGCTAAACATTTTCAACGACTTTTTAGGATGTTTCAACGAGTTTCTAATGTTTCAACATATTAACTTTTATTAATTTTAATTGTACTAATTTCTAGTACAAAATCCCAATTGTACTAAATTTAGTACAATTCAAAAATAAAACGCATTTTTTTATTGGAAAATTGCAAATCTAACAAACCCAAATATTTCTACAATTCCAATAAACTTTTTGCAATTCTATAAAAAAATTTGCAATTCTAATAATTTTTTTGCAATTTTAATGCATTTTGGCAATTTCTTTAAATTTTTGAAATTCCAATAAATTGTTTTAATTTCTTAGAATATTTTGAAATTCCAACAAATTTTCACAAACTCAAATATATCAAATTTTTGCAATTCCAATAAATTTTTCAGTTTCAAATTTTTTGCAATTCTAATTTTTTTTTGCAATTCTAATAATTTTTTGCCATTCAATAATTTTTCACATTTCTAACGAAGGTCTTCAATTTATTTGAATTTTTGCAATTCTTTAAAACTTTTGTAGTTTCTTTGAATTTCAATTCCAACAAATTCAATATTTCTGCAATTCCAATAAATTTTTGCAATTCCAATGTTTTTTTCGCAATCCCAATTTTTTTGCAATTCCAATAAATTTTTACATTTTGAACGAATTTTTGCAATTCCAATAAAAATTTGTTTGCAATTTTAATGAAAATTATTGTAATTATTAGAATTGCAGAAAAATTTATTGAAATTGCAAAAAATTATTAGAATTACAAAAAGATTAAAATTGCAAAAAATTTATTAAAATAAATGGAATTGCAAAAATTTATTGAAACTGTTGGAACTGCAAAAATGCAAGAAAATTGTAAAATTTAAATAAATCGCAAAAATTCGTTAGAAATGTGAAAACTTATTAGAATTGCAAAAAATTTATTGGAATTGCAAAAATTATTGGAATTGCGATAAATTTGGAATTGCAAAAAATTTAAAGTTGCAAAAGTTTGTTGAAACTTCAAAAAAAAAATGTAATTCTGAAAATTTTTTGGAATTGCAGAAATATGTACTTGGTTTTGTGAAAATTTTCTGGAATTGCAAAAATTCCAAAGAATTGTAAAACTCTAAAGAAATTGCAAATATGTAATTCGTTAGAAATGTGAAAAAATATTGAAATTGTAAAAATTATTAACAATGAAAAAAAAAAATTTGGAATTGCAAAAATTTGATGGGATTGAAAACCTTGGAATTACAAAAAATTTATTGGAATTGCAAAATTACCGAGGCTTGTAAAAAATTATTGGAATTTCGAAAAATTTAAAGAAATTGCAAAAAGAAAATTATTGAAATTGTGAAAAATTATTAGAATTACAAAAAATTAAAATTGCAAAAAATTCGTTGAAATTGCAAAAATTTATTGGAACTGTGTTGGAATTGCAAAATTTAAATAAATCGCAAAAATTGGTTAGAAATGTGAAAATTTATTAGAATTGCAAAAAATTTATTGGAATTGCGATAAATTTAGAATTGCAAAAATTTTTAAAAAAGCAAGAATTTGGTAAAATTTCAATTTTTTTTTTATTTATTGGAATTGCAAAAACGTGTGCATACTTGGATTTGTAAAAGTTTGTTGGAATTGTAAAAATTCAAAGTAATTGCAAAAGTTTGGAGACCTTGCAAGAATTCGTTAAAAATGTGAAAATTTATGGAAATTAAAGAAATTGCGAAAATTTATTGGAATTGTGAAATTATAAAAATTGTAAAAATTATTAGAATTGCAGAAAAATTTAGAATTAGAAAAATCAAGAATTGCAAAAATCTATTAGAATTGCAGAATTTTTTTTTTTGGAACTGCAAAATTTATCGAAATTGCAAAAAAAAAAATTGGCTAAACATTTTCAACGACTTTTTAGGATGTTTCAACGAGTTTCTAATGTTTCAACATATTAACTTTTATTAATTTTAATTGTACTAATTTCTAGTACAAAATCCCAATTGTACTAAATTTAGTACAATTCAAAAATAAAACGCATTTTTTTATTGGAAAATTGATATTTATTGATTATTGGAAAGTGAAATGTGTCAGGTAGCGGGTCTCGGTCTCAGGATGAGTTTTCCAGTGTCGTCGCAGGACATGTTGAAGTCCCTCAGGACTTCGCGCGTGCGCGACGTGATTATCGAGCCGGCGATCACTCGCTTGTGGACGCCCAGGAGCAGGATTATTACTGGAATAGAAAATTTTTTTATATATTTTTGTATTTTTTATATTTTTTGTAATTTTTGTAATTTTTGTATTTTTTAATCATTTTTGTATTTTTTCTTCATTTTTGTATTTTTCTTCATTTTTGTATTTTTTTTTTGTATAATTTTTTTATTTTTTTGTCATTTTTGTATTTTTTTGTTATTTTTGTAATTTTAGAGGTTTGTTATCATTTTTGTATTTTTTCTTCATTTTTGTATTTTTTCTTCATTTTTCTTTTTTTTTGTTGTTTGTGTATTTTTTTGTTATTTTTGTATTTTTTTCATTATTATTGTATTTTTTTGTCATTTTTCTTATTTTTTTGTAATTTTCGTATTTTTTGTATTTTTTTTTCAAATTTTTTTATTTGCCATTTTTGTATTTTTTTTTGTCATTTTTTGTATTTTTTTATCATTTTCGTGTTTTTTCGTTATTTTTGTAATTTCCGTATTTTTTAGTCATTTTTGTATTTTTTGTTACTTTTGTAATTTTTTTATTTTTTTTGTCATTTTTCGTATTTTTTTGTCATTTTCGTGTTTTTTCTCCATTTTTGTTATTTTTGTAAATTTTTGTAATTTATGTGTTTTTTCTTCATTTTTGTATTTTTTTATCATTTTTGTATTTTTTCTTCATTTTTGTATTTTTTCTTCATTTTTGTATTTTTTCTTCATTTTTCTTTTTTTTTGTTGTTTGTGTATTTTTTTGTTATTTTTGTATTTTTTTCATTATTATTGTATTTTTTTGTAATTTTCGTGTTTTTTCGTCATTTATGTGTTTTTTCTTCATTTTTGTATTTTTTATCATTTTTGTATTTTTTCTTCATTTTTGTATTTTTTTGTCATTTTTCTTATTTTTTTGTAATTTTCGTATTTTTTGTATTTTTTTCTAATTTTTTTATTTGTCATTTTTGTATTTTTTTTTTGTCATTTTTTGTATTTTTTTATCATTTTCGTGTTTTTTCGTTATTTTTGTAATTTCCGTATTTTTTAGTCATTTTTGTATTTTTTGTTACTTTTGTAATTTTTTTATTTTTTTTGTCATTTTTCGTATTTTTTTGTCATTTTCGTGTTTTTTCTCCATTTTTGTTATTTTTGTAATTTATGTGTTTTTTCTTCATTTTTGTATTTTTTTATCATTTTTGTATTTTTTCTTCATTTTTGTATTTTTTCTTCATTTTTGTATTTTTTCTTTTTTTTTGTTGTTTGTGTATTTTTTTATTTTTGTATTTTTTTCATTATTATTGTATTTTTTTGTAATTTTCGTGTTTTTTCGTCATTTAGTGTTTTTTCTTCATTTTTGTATTTTTTTATCATTTTTGTATTTTTTCTTCATTTTTGTATTTTTTAATTTTTGTATTTTTTTGTCATTTTTCTCATTTTTTTATCATTTTTGTATTTTTTCTTCATTTTTGTATTTTTTAATTTTTGTATTTTTTTGTCATTTTTCTCATTTTTTTATCATTTTTGTATTTTTTTTTCCATTTTTTTTTGCAATTTTAGAGATGTTCTGGATATCGATACCCAAAAATCGATTCAACTATCGATCGTAATAAATTCGTTAAAAATTGATTCTAGTATCAATTTTAGAAATGAACTCGACTATCTATTTTCAAGAATCGATATCGAAAATTGATTTTAAGGAATCGATACGAGTATCGACTTACCGAGAATGACGGTCGACAAAATGAAGAAAGGATGATTGGCCAGCGATTGTGACAACGTCACAATCCTTGTTTCCGGATCGAAAATCCATTGGCTGCCTCCGGTCGCCACGCACACCGACACTACTGCAAGGACGACTGCAAAAGAAAAAAAACTGTCAATGTCATATTTTTGCACAGCTGTCAAAGTCACATTGGAAATGTGTCAAAATTGTCATCTTACTATCAAAATTACTTTATCAGAAACAGTCAAAATTATTTAGTTAACAATTGTCAAAATAAATTAGTCGATAACTGTCAAAATTACGTTATTGATAAATGTCAAAATGATTGTATTAACACCTGTCAAAGTTACTCTATGATCAACTATTGAAATTGCATTATTGATAACTATCAAAATCACATTCGGTAACTGTCAAAATAGTCATTATTGACGACTATCACGTCATTTTTCATCTGATAAAATCACATTTGTCAACTGTCAAAATCACAATTATTGTCAAAAACTACATTTTAGAGAATTTCCGATAATCGCAATTGTTGACAACTATCCAAATCGCAATTGCACGATTTGACAACTATCAAAATCGTAATTATTCAAATTTGTCAAAATCACATTATTCAACTGTCAAAATATGTAGTCATTGTTTTGATAGCAAATTACTGTATTAACAACTGTCAAAATTACATTATAGATAACTGTCAAAATTACGTTATTGACAATTGTCAAAATCGCAATTATTTACAACTGTCAAAATCGTAATTATTTACTACTGTGAAAATCGCAATTATTTACAACTGTTAAAATTGATATTAATAATAACTGTCAAAATTCCTATTATTTGTAACTGTCAAAATCGTAATTATTTACAATTGTCTAAATTGCATTCGGTAACTGTGAAAATAGTTATATTTTTGATAGCTTTCAAATTAACATACTTGTGTCAAAATTGCAATTATTGAAAAATGTCAAAATTATATTATGGACAAGCAACAATTGTCAAAATTATGTTATTACAACATTTTTTTCAATTTTGAAATCAGATTCGTTAACCCTCAAAATAATCATATTTTTGGCAACTGTCAAATTCGCAATTATTTACAACTGTCAAATTCACATTTGTTAGCTAATAAAATAGTCACATTTTTGACAGCTGTTAAGGTAACATTGGACTTATGTCAAAAATCTAATTATTATTGACAGTTTTTCATCAAATTGCAAATAATGACAACTGTCAAAATAACATTCGCTAAATGTCAAAATTGTTATTATTGACGACTATAAAAATCACGTCATTTTTCATTTGTTAAAATCACGTCATTTTTCATGTGTCAAAAACATATTATTTAACTGTCAAAATAGTTATATTTTTCACAGCAAGTTACATTATTAACAACTGTCAAAATTATGTTATTTATAACTATCAAAATCACGTTACTGACAACTGCCAAAATTTCGGTATTGATAACTGTCAGAAATACGGTATTGACAACTGTCAAAATTAGGTTATCGACAACTGTCAAAATCGCAATTATTTACAACTGTCAAAATTGTGAATCATGACAACTGTCAAAATCAAATTTTTCCACTGTCAAAATAATTATTATTAGCGACTTTTGAAATCATTTTGATAATAATAACTGTCAAATTTTAATTTTTTGACCAATGTCAAAAATCGCAATTTATGCAATTGTCAAAATCGCATTTCTTGACTCTCAAAATAGTCGTTATTAAGTACTGTCAAAATCACATTCGTCAATTTTAAAAATCCAAATTATTGACAAATGTCAAAATTTCAACTACTGACGACTATCAAACTCTAATTATTGATGATTTTTCATCAAACCGCAATTAATGAAAACTGTCAAAATTACATTCGCTTACTGTCAAAATAGTTATTATTGATGACTGTCAAAATCAAAATTACATTCGTCAACTGAATATCGCAATTGTTGCCAACTGTCAAAAATTGCAATTATTGACAACTATTAAAAATTACGTTATTCACAGTTGTCAATAATCGCAATTATTGACAACCGTAAATACAAAAATCGCAATTATTGACAACTGTCAAAATCGTAAATGCACTAGCTAATAACTGTCAAAATCCATTCCAAGGATTGCTATCTATCATCTTTATTGATAGTTATTTATTATTGACAACCGTTAAAATCGCAAATAATTGCAACTGTCAAAATCACATTTGCAAACTGTCAAAAATTGTAAATATTTTCAGATTGGCAAATCCCATTTTTGATAGTGGTCCACAACTGTCAAAATAGTAATTAATGACAACTGTCAAAATAGTAATTAATGACAACTGTCAAAATAGTAATTAATGACAACTGTCAAAATCACCTTCGTTACTATCAAAATAGTTATTATTGACTATTGTCAAAATTGTTAAAATCACATTCGTCGAATGTGAAAATCGAAATTATTGACAACTGTCAAAAACCCGATAATTGACAGTTTTTCATAATTTCAATAACCGTTAAAATCGCAATTATTGAAGATTGTCAAAATCAGTTTCGTTACATGTCAAAATTGTTGACGAAATGTCAAAATCACATTTATCAATGAAAAATCGCAATTACTGGCAATGTTCAAAAATAACATTATTGACAGTTGTCAATAAACGCAATCATTGACAACGGTTTAATCGCAATTATTGACAACTTCAAAATCACATTCGTTAACTGTTAAAATAGTCATTATTGACGACTATCAAAATCACGTCATTTTTCATCTGTCACCTGTCAAAATCGCAATTATTCACATTTGACAAAATCACATTTTTTAACTGTCAAAATAATCATATTTCCAACAGCAGATTACGTTATTATTAACTATCAAAATTACGTTATTGATAACTGTCAAAATTACGTTATTGATAACTATCAAAATTAGGTTACTGTCAAAATTACATAAATGATAATTGTCAAAACTACGTTATCGACAATTGGTAAAATCTCAATTATTTACAACTGTCAAAATCATAATTATTTACAACTGTCAAAATTGCGTTTTTGACAACTGCTAAAATCTTAATTATTGATAACTGTCAAAATAATATCTGTCACCTGTCAAAGTATTTATTATTAACGGCTGTAAAAATCACAATTATTGTCCAATGTCAAAATAACAAATACAACTGTCAAAATCGCATATGGTAACTGTCAAAATAATTACTATTAACGACTTTTGAAATCATATTTGATAATGATAACTGTCAAATTTTAATTTTTTGACAACTGTCAAAAAGCGCAATTATTGCAATTGTCAGAATCGCAATCAATGACAACTTTTAAACTCGCAATTATTGAAAACTGTCAAAATCATATCTATCACCTGTCAAAATAGTTATTATTACCGGCTGTCCAAAATCGCAATCATTGACCAATATTAAAATAACAATTACAACTGTCAAAATCGCATATGTTAACTGTCAAAATAATTACTATTAACGACTTCTGAAATTATACATATTTGATAATGATAACTGACAAATTTTAATTTTTTGACAACTGTCAAAAATCGCAACTATTACAATTGTCAAATTCGCAATTGATGACAACTTTCAAAATCGCAATTATTGAAAACTGTCGAAATCATATTTGTCACCTGTCAAAGTATTTATTATTACCGGCTGTCAAAAATCGCAATTATTGACCAATATTGAAATAACAATTACAACTGTCAAAATTGCATATATTAACTGTTAAAATAATTACTATTAACGACTTTTGAAATCATATTTGATAATGACAACTGTCAAATTTTAATTTTTTGACAACTGTCAAAAATCGAAATTATTGATCAATGTTGAAATAACAATTAAAACTGTCAAAATCGCATATATTAACTGTCAAAATAATTACTATTAGCGACTTATGAAATCATATTTGATAATGATAACTGTCAAATTTTAATTTTTTATGATAACTGTCAAATTTTAATTTTTTGATAACTATCAAAAAACGCAATTATTGCAATTGTCAAAATCACAATTAATGACAAGTTTCAAACTCGTAATTATTGAAATCTGTCAAAATCACATTCGTCACCTGTCAAAATATTTATTATTAACGGCTGTCAAAAATCGCAATTATTGACCAATGTTTAAGTAACAAATACAACTGTAAAAATCACATGAAACTGTCAAATTACAATTTTTTGACAACTGTCAAAAATCGCAATTATTGACTAATGTTGAAATAACAATTACAACTGTCAAAATCGCATATATTAACTGTCAAAATAATTACTATTGGCGACTTTTGAAATCATATTTGATAATAATGACTGTCACATTTTCATTTTTTGACAACTGTCAAAAAAATGCAATTATTGCAATTATCAAAATCGCAATTAATGACAATTTTTAAACTCGCAATTATTGAAAACTGTCAAAATATTTATTATTAATGGCTGTCAAGAATCGCAATTATTGACCAATGTTGAAATAACAAATACAACTGTCAAAATCGCATATGGTAATTGTCAAAATAATTACTAATAACGACTTTTGAAATCATATTTGACAATGATAACTGTCAAATTTCAATTTTTTGACAACTGTTAAAAATCGCAATTATTGCAATTGTCAAAATCGCAATTAATGATAACTTTCAAAATCGCAATTATTGAAAACTGTCAAAATCACATTTGACACCTGTCAAAATATTTATTATTAACGGCTGTCAAAAATCGCAATTATTGCCGAATATTGAAATAACAATTACAACTGTCAAAATCGCATATATTAACTGTCAAAATAATTACTATTAGCGACTTTTGAAATCATATTTGATGATGATAACTGTCAAATTTCAATTTTCTGATAACTGTCAAAAATCGCAATTAATGACAATTTTTAAAATCGCTATCATTGAAAACTGTCAAAATCACATTTGGGACCTGTCAAAATATTTATTATCAATGGCTGTCAAATATCACAATTATTGACCAATGTTGTAACAACAATTACAACTGTCAAAATCGCATATATAAACTGTCAAAATAATTAATATTAACGACTTTTGAAATCATATTTTAAAATGATTACTTAAATTTAAATTTTTTGACAACTGTCAAAAAAACGCGATTATTGCAACTGTCAAAATCGTAATCAATGACAACTGTCACACATTTGTCAATCACATTCGTTGACTGTCAAAATCATATTTGTCAATTGTCAGAATCACATTCGTTGATTGTCAAAAATTGTAATCATTGACAACTATCAAAAATTACAATTATCAGATGTTTATCGTCGAAATTGCAGATAATGACAGCTGTAAAAATCATATTTGACAACTGAAAAAATCGTTACTATTGACAGTTGTTAAACAATCACACTTATTGATAGTTAGTTGATAACAATCAAGCCATGAATCAAAAATTGGATTTTTCAACTTTGAAGCCTCGTAGCTCCGAAACTATTGAAGCTACATCAAAACTGTAAATTAGTGATTTGTAGAGAATTCAATCGGCTTCAATTTAAGCCTAATTTCATCAAAATCGGATCAAAAACAAAAAAGTTACAAGCAAAAATGTCAGTGACTTACTTCTCCATCTGGTAGTCGAGGGGTGCAAACAAGCTATAACTTCGGTAAGTCTGCGTTCGAAAGCCTTCAAATCTGCAACAATTTCTTTAATATTTTTAGGTTACCTTTTACACAAATTAAATTTCAATTAAATTATTTAATTAAATTACCTTCGCAAGCCGTTTGTTCAAGGGACATAATTTTTAATTAAATTGTACTTTTTTGCCTAAAACAAAACATAAATAAATAAATAAATGTCATTCATTGTCAAAAGTGTCACAAGCGAATTGAAGTTGACAGGTGGCGCCATCTAGCGATCGGCGGCCAAAGTTGCATAATTACAGATTTCTTCACAGTGACGTTACTAAAATAGAATTCTATTTATTGCAAATTGATTATTATTTTTCAACATTATTGATATACACAAAAGTCAAAAATTTCAAATATCAATTAAAACCATACAAAAATTATGATAAATAGAATTCTACTTTATGGATTTCAAAAATCTATTTCATAAGAAAATATTGCGACTAAAATAGAATTCTATTTATTGTGTTCTTAGATCGAAAAATGCCCTATTTGAACAATAAATTTAGAAGCTTTCTTGCACTTAGTGCAAAGGTCAGAACAGTTTTTTAATGCGTTGTAAATGCAAAATCAGTGCAATCAGAGTAATTGGGGCAGAGTTGGTGCAGTATTTTATTAATTTAGAGCAGAAAGTGCAATTAGTGCAAGTGTAGAATCAATGCAAATCGATGTTTTAGAGTATTGTTTTTTATTTAAACGACCAAAAAAGCGACTTAAAACTTAGCAAATTTGTTCGGAGTAAAAATCTAATACTTAGAGTAAGCTAAATCGAGTGGAACAGAATTAAAACAGTCAGGGTAATTGGGACAGTTAAATAAATCAAAAAAAGAACAGTTAGAGTACAAATACTAAAAACCCAAAATTGATTTTTTCGATTGATGAAAATCCTTGATAAAAGATGCGATGACGTCCCTTGCAGACCCAACAAAAACCGTTTCAAATAGATTGTTACTTTACTTTTTCTACTCTGGAACACATTTTTGAAGGTTTTTGATTCATTTGAGAACAGTTCTGAACACAAAACCTCTATTTTTCAAATTTATTTCAGGTTAAAATTCTATATCGAATGGTTCTAGAGTAAACAGTGCGCACTGAAAATAAATCAAGAGTTGTTCTGGGGATGATTTGATGATTTTTGAGAACAGCTCTAAACACAAAGTTGCTCTTTTTTAAACAGTGCCAAAAGTGTTTTCAACTACAGAAATGGCAAAATGCCTGAAATAATCATTTGGATAATTTTAATGACGTCATCATCAGTACGTGTTTAAGTATCTTAGTTGTACGTGTCTTGTATCCTAAATACAGCTACTCCAGATGATTCTAGAACAGTCCATAAATTCGAAAAATCGTGTTCTAAATTGTTTGAGTAGTGTTCTGTTATTGTTCCAAATTATATTACGAAACTGTTCTAGAGTAAATTTCAGCTGTACTTGGAACAAAAAAGTTGTTTTTGATGCTTATAAAGTATGAAATTATTGTTTTTATCTTGCTCCAGAGTGTTCAGAACAACTTGGTGCAGCATTACTTTAAATTACTTTAAATCAATTTTTCTTCGGAGTACTTTTTCACTCCATCGGTTCAGGTATGTCACTTACTCAAAATACTCTAATTCACGTTGGAGTAGTATCACAACAGTGTTTTTGGGGTGAAAATAGCGATTCAGAGCATTTTTTTAGGTTCTCAGCAAAAGGAAATTGTACTCTTTTTACTCTTTCAAACTGCATCGGTTCAAATATTTTACTCAGAGTGAACAAAGATTATTGGCGTTTTGATTATTAAAAAAAAAAAATGGAAAGATACAACTCCGAACGCTCTAATTCACGTTGGAGTGGAGGCAAAAAAGTGTTCTTTCGTGGGTTTTTTTGACATTTGGGTCCATTCAACCGACGTACTTTGACTTGGAGTAGAAAAAGTTTATTCCAAATGAACTATGGTTCGTTTATAAAAATTTCGAGCCCTCTGATACGGCGTACAGAGCAGTTACTGTGCGCTCATTGTTCTCGTGATTACGGCTCCGCCTGCACGTTTTGCTCTTTGAGTAAAATATCGAACGCAAGGTTAGAATGAGAAGAGCACATAAAGTTCGTGTTCCATATTTGGAGTGAATAGAGAAAGATTATTTAGAGTGAAAACAGCGACCCAGAACTGAAAATGAGCGGTTTTTTTTTGAGAAAGAAAAATTGCGCTTTTAGTTCTTATTACTCTTTTTGCTCGAATTTTGACAATTGGAGTAACTCTGGAGTACTTCGAGTAACCAAATTTTTTGGGATTAAACTCTTTTTGACTCTATTGTGTTCGAAGTAAGATTATTTGTACTCGGGTAACAAGAAAAGAGTGAAAGATGTGGATTTCGAAGATTTCAGATCACGAACGAGAACCTTTAGAGTGAGTTCTTATTACGCAATTCCGTATATTTACTCTAAAAACAGAATATTCGAACAGTTAGAGTGAATATGGAGTACTCTGGAGGGCCCAAGTTGTAATTTTATTTGACTGTTTCATACTGCACTAATTGTTCTCGGAGTAAATAGAGTGAGATTATTCGCACTCGCAAATGTCTTTTAGTTACCTTAACTACTGGTATTTACCCTAAAAAGCCATTTCCGAACAGTTAGAAAAGTTACGTTACCAAACTAACCCAGAACACAAGCTTGTTGATCGCAGTTCACTTAGAACAATTTTGAGGTAATTTTGAAACCAATTATGGGGATTTTGAGTTTTGCGATTGCTGTTCCAGAACACATTGAACGAACTCTTTTTCGTTTCGAGCTCGATAAAAAAGTATTATGTTCTATTTGTTCTAAGAATCTGTTCCAGATCATTTTCGAACTAATTGTTAAGGTTCTGAGTTTTGTGATTGCTGTTCTAGAGCATATTGAATTTATTCTTTTGCGATGGCAGTTCAATTAAAGCCAGTTCTAAATTGATTATGAACTAATTTTTCAATTATATTTGATCGATGCAGAGTTCGGAGTAATTCGGTTACTGTTCCGAACATCAAAAAACCTTGAACTTGTTCCAGATCGTATTTTGCATTGACTTTGCATCGAGTCTTATCTGAAATAGAACCTCTGTAGTCTACTCTGTTTACTTCTTAATATTTGAACGTAAATAAACTTGCTCTATTTACTCCAAAGGAGTCAAAAATAATACAATATCGAACGACTTGCTCGCTCAGAGCACTCCAAGTATGGCAAATAGAGTAATTGAGTTCTTGTTTAATTATTAAAAGTGAAATCTTTTTAATGAATAAATCCTACTCTATTTACTCTAAAAACCGGCCCCGGATCGATTCCGAACTAATTTTATGAATATTCGGTTCACAATTGAACAGTTTTTGTCCCAAATCAATACATTTACCGTTCTTTGTTTGCGGTTCAACTAGAATCAATTCCAAGTTGGTTCTAACTGTTCTAAAGATTGAGTAAAAACCTGTTCTAAACTTTATTGGAAAGTTCTATAGTGTGAACTGGTTCGTAATCAAACAATGTAAACAGATCAACTAGAATCAGTTCCAAAATGTGTTCTAAAGATTGACCTGTTCTGAAGTGGTTCGCTATTTAATAAAAACTTGACATTGACTCTGAATCGATTCTATTTGAAATAAAACCTTTGGAATCTACTTTTAAGTACTGATGATGACGTCATTGAAATTATCTAGTTGATTAGTTATTCTCAAGGATGTTACGTTGCCTAATGACTTTATGACGTCATCTGAGTTTCTCAATATAATGCAAATTTCCATAAGGCTCCCTCAAATGCGTCATCAAGTTACCCATTACCAAGCAACCTATTATATTAAATTATTCCAGGTTTTTGGCCACCTAGGATACTAAACACATACTACATACTGATAATGACGTCGTCAAAACTATCTAATTAATTAATTATTTCGGACATTTGGCCACCTAGAATACAAGGTAATGATGATGACGTCATTTAAATTATCTAGTAATTGATTATTTCAGGCATTTAGCGACCTAGGAAACAAGATACTGATGATGACGTCATTAAAATTATCTAATGATTGATTATTTCAGGCATTTGGCCACTTAAGATACAAGACACGTACTGATGACGACGTCATTAAAATTGTCCAATTGATTATTTCAGGCATTTTGCCATTTCTGTAGTTGAAAACACTTTTGGAACTGTTTAAAAAACAGCAACTTTGTGTTCAGAGCTGTTCTCAAAAATCATCAAATCATCCCCACAACAACTCTAAATTTATTTTCAGTGCGCACTGTTCACTCTAGAACCATTCGGTATAGAATTTTAACCTGAAATAAATTTAAAAAATATAGGTTTTGTGTTCAGAACTGTTCTCAAATGAATTTTCGAACTATTCTAGAAAAGAGAAATTTTGTGTTCGGAGCTATTGTTGGTGCTATTAAATCAGTCCCAGAACAATTCTAGATCCACTTTCAGTTCAGGGCAATTTACTCTAAAACTATTTCAGAACAATCACCAATAAATTCTTACCTAAAATAAGTTACTTGCTGTTCTAGAGTGAGTTTGTAGAAGTACTCGAAAAGACTTGAAATACAAACTAAATAAAGAAGGTATTTACCTACTAAAAAACTGTGCTCTAGAGTGAGTTTTTAAAATTGTTCGGAACAATTTAGAGCAATAAACAACATTCTTATTGGAGCATCTTTAAGGCCACACGTCGAAGAAAACACTCAAATTGAACACTTTAAAAGTGCCCCAGAGTAAACTATAAATGAAAAACTCGTCTCGAAACTGTTCTAGAGTGAGTTTGTAGAAGAAACCTGGATAACTTACAACAATGAAAAATGCACAGATACCTTTTGAAAAGTGTCTTATCAAAAGAATCTTGCTCCAGAGTGAGCTTTAAGGCTGTTCGGGACAACTAAATAGTGAAATAGGATGAAAAAATAAAATAAAAAGTAGCTCCAAAGTGTTCTGAACTGGCCTTGAAGCTATATTGATTCAGAGCAGTTAGGAGTAAAAAGAGCAAATATTTACAGTAATTTCAAATAGACTTCTATTTATTGGGTTTCATGATGACGTCACTGAAAATGCACCCTTGTTCAAAAATTGTACTATTTTTAACATTGTTTGTTCTCAAAGTAAATGGAGTAACATTAAACTTACTAAAATTCTAGAGTGGGAAAAGTAACCGATCAAAAACTTGATTTATATCAAGATTTTAGACAAAACGTAACTGTTCTAGAACAGTCTGGAGTATATACAACATTGAACTGATTCTGAAACGATTCGAGTCAGCCCCAGAACAGTTCCGAATCAGTATGCACTTTACTTCGGAACAATTATAGCCTGGAATGAGTTCAGAAAATAAAAATCTTTGCACTGACTGTGTTCGAATTGTTCTAATTCTATTTTTGACTGATTTGAATGTTTTAATTCTGTTCCATTTGCACTAACTTGATTTAAATTACTCTAAAGTATTCCACCTACTATTTGAATTACTTCTATTGTTCGAGTTACTCTAAGTGTTCCAATTGCTTTAATTTCTGAACTTTGTTCTGTTTGCATTGCTCTGATTGTTACTGTTCGAACTACTATATTATGCTACTAATCAATGAATTTATTTACAATAACAGTAGACTGATTTGAAAATTAATTTTTGGTTTTTAGTAATTCTACTCTGACTGTTCCAAATACACTGACTTTTTTTGATCTGTTCAACTGTTTTACTCCAAGTATTAGTTTCTTACTCCGAACAAATTTTTTAAGTTCTAGGTAGTTTTTTTGGTTGTTTGAATAAAGAAAAATACTCTGAAGGAGAGCCTGCACAATCGAAAACTACTCCGGGGAGAAAATGTGAATCTTTGAGGTAATATTTTTGATTCATTAGTACTGGCGGTGACGTCATCGATAAAGGTGTTCATGCAATATTTTGACAGATAATTGAAGCGGAACAGTTTTTTGTTCACTTCAGTGTAAAAAAAGCGTTCACATATGAATCTGGAGCAAAAAAGTGTCGAACACAACTTCAACTGGAGTGCTCTCAATTCAGGAATTGTATTTTTTTGGCTCAGAGCAAACGGAGTAAGATTAAGGGTGGGTATTATAAAACTACTTTGAGAGTTAACTTAAAGTTAACTTCTGGAATTACATGTAATTCAAAAAGTTAACTTCAAGTTAACTGTCAAAGCAGTTTTATAATACCCGCCCTAAATAAGAGTTTGAAGACAAGCTTCAGAGGTTTAAGTTCTGCATTAAAACTAATGAAATTGCCTAATACTGATTCGGAGCAGTTTTTTAGAGTAAATATTTACGACTTTTATCCAGTTGCCGTCATTGGGAGTGCACCCCTATTCAAAAACTATACTCTCTTTGACACTGTGTGCTCTCAAAGTAAACGGAGTAATAACTGTACTAGAGTACATTGAGTTTACTCTTTTTTGTTCGTAATTCAATTAGAACCGGTTTCGAATAGATTCTAAAATCCTAAACTGATTCAATTTCTGTTCCAAATTATTGAATTTACTGTTCTTTGTTCGCGGTGCAACTAGAATCAGTTCCAAATCGGTACTATCTGTTCCTAACTCGTTCGCAATCGAATAAAAATGACTCGAATGAGTCTACAATAAAAAAAGTGTTCTGGAACATATAGAACATACTCTTTTTTGATATCGAGCAAATTTTGGTGTTCTGTATTTGCCGTTTTCAATAAAAATTAGATTAAGGTCATTATTCACCCGGACCTGGAAATCCTTGAATTTGGATTTTTATCTTCTGAAAAATCCACACAAATATAACCTACAAATACAAAATAGCAGGCCGGTAATGCAGAAACCTGTAAATGTCAGCCGATATATAGAATTTTATTTTTGTAATGTCAATTTATTTTGTTCGTAATAGAATTCTTTGTAACTAGAAATGTTCTGTGTATTCTAGGTATTAACCAAGAGCCTATTCCGAGCACGTTCATTGTTACTCTGAACTGGTTCGTAATAAGTGCTCTAAATCACATTGAATTTGTTCGATGTTGATTAAAAACCAGTTCCAGATTATTTCAAAACTGGTCATCAGAGTTCAAAGTTATTCAATTGCTGTTCCGAATTCGAATAAAAACTGAACAGAACTGTTCTGGAACATATTGAATGTTCGAAAATTCAAAAAAAAAAACCGGATTCGGTCTTTGAATTTACTCTAGAATCAGTTTTAAATGGGTTCAATGTGTTCCAAGGATTGGCCATACTCTGAACTGATTTGTAAAATAAGTGTTCTAAATCACATAAAATTTGTTCGCAATTAATTCAGAATCAGTTCCGCATTTTTCAATTACTGTTCCGTTGCACGAGAATTCTAAAGTAGTGTCCTAAATTAAAGTAAATTGTTCGCAGCTCATTTAGAGCTGATTTCAGACCATTCCTGAACTGATTCGATTCTCAGAGTTCCGAGTTGTTTGATTGCTGTTCCGAACTTGGAATTGGTTCACTTTATCACTCACTGTTTTGTTTGCACTGGTTGTAACTGTTCAAACTACTCTAATGCACTGACTCTTTTTGATCTGCTTAACTACTCGAACTACCTTGACTGTTCTATTTGCACTAACTGGATTTGAATTACTCTATTAAAAAGGGCAAATGTTTACATGTGGATTTGGAGCAAAAAAGTGTTAAATCATAAAATTGCAATTTGAGTACTCTCAGTTCAATGATTATACTCTTTTTGACTTTGTTTTTCTTTTAGAGCAAAAAATTTAAGATATTAAAATTAGAGTAAAAAGAACATACTCTATGGGTCCTATTTTTGTATAAAAACTAATGAAATCGCCTAATGTTGATTCGGAACAGTTTAGAGTAAAAAGAGCAAATATTTACAACAACTTCAAATAAAATTCTATTTATTGGGTTTTATAATGACGTCACTAGTTGTAGGTGTGCGTTAGTTGTAGGTGTGCATAGTTGTAGGGGCTCAGAGTTTTGTGATTGCTGTTCTAGAACATATTGAATTTATTCTTTTGCGATCGCAGTTCAATTAGAAGCAGTTCTAAATTGAATATGAACTAGTTTTTGCGATTATATATGATCGATGCAGAGTTCGGAGTAATTCGGTTACTATTCCGAACATCAAAAAAACCTTGAACTGGTTCACAATCGTATTCTAGATATACTTTGAATTGATTTTAATTTGAAAGGGAAACTCTGGAGTCTACTCTGTTTACTCCTCAATAATTGAACGTAAATCAACTTACTCTATTTACTCCAAAGGAGTCAAAAATAATACAATTCCGAACGACTTGCTCACTCAGAGCATTCCGAATTATGACAAAAAGAGTAATTACATTCATATTTATTTATTAAAATTGAAATAAATAAATCTTTTTAATGAATAAAGCTTACTCTATTCACTCTAAAAATTGGTTCCGGAACTAATTCAAATTAATACATTAACGTTTTTTGTCTGCGGTTCAACCAGAATCAGTTCCAAATCGATTTTATCTGTTCTAAAAATTGAGTAGAAGCCTGTTCTGAACTCGTTCGTTGTTACTCTGAACTGGTTCGCAATCAAACAATGCAAAATAGATGTTCTAGATCACATTGAATTTGTTAGTTGTTAATTCAAAACCGGTTCCAGGTCTTTGTAGAACTGGTTTTCAGTATTCGATTGCTGTTCCGAACTCGAATAGAAATTAAACAGAACTCTGTTCTGGAACATATTGAATTTATTGTTCTCTTTTTGCTCTGTTTGTTCTCAAAGTAAACGGAGTAACATTAAACTTATCATGGTTCATTCAGAACCGGTTCAAGATCATTTCAGAACAGGTTTTCAGAATTTCAACTGCTTCATTGTTGTTCGGAATTCGAAAATAATTTAAATTGAACTGTACTGGAACACATTGAGTTTACTCTGTTTTGTTCGTGATTCAATTAGAAACGGTTCCGGATAAATTTCTTCAATTTGTGTCCCAGATCAAATCAATGATCTGGGACACAAATTGAACTGTTCTTTGTTCGCGGTGCAACTAGAACTAGTTCCAAATCGGTTTTATCTGATCCAAAAACGGAAAACCTGTTCCGAGCTGGAATAAAAACTTGAACTAGTTCACGACATACTCTTTAATGTTTTGGATTAAGCCTAGTACTCATAACTGCGAAATTCGCATTTTTTTGACATTACTTCGACAATTTGACGTTTGATACACGCATAAAACGTCAAATTGTCAACGCAATGTCAAAGAAATGCGAATTTCGCAGTTATGAGTACTAGGCTTTAGCCGTTTCTAATAAAAATTAGGTTAAATTCACTCACCCGAACCTGGAAATCCTAGAATTTTGGATTTATATTTTCGGGAAAATTCATACAAACATAATCTACAGATACAAAATGGCCGGCCGGTAATGCAGAGACTTGTGAATGACAGCCGATATATAAAATTCTATTTTTGTATACTGTGTTTTGCGGATGCATTTTTAGTTTCAAATGATTTTTGTTGAGTCTGCAGGTGACGTCATTATGTAAAATTGTTCTGTAGCAAGGATATTCATTTCAAAATTTTGATTAAAAGTGACAAAATTAAACTCTCACTGTGTTTTGTGAATGCAATTTTGGTTCCAAACGGTTTCTATTGGGCCTCATGATGACGTCATCAAGTAAGATATCTTCGTAACAAAAATATTCCAAAATTTTGAATTAAAGTGGCAAAATTGGCCTGTTGTTTTGCGGGTGCATTTTTAGTTTTAAACGGTTTCTGTTAGGTCTGCAGGTGACATCATCAAGTGAGATAGCCTTGTAACAACGATATTTATATCAAAATTTTGATTTAAAAGTGACAAAATGTGCTTGTCATTGTATTTTGCGGATGCATTTTTGGCTTTGAAACAGTTTTTGTTGGGACAACAAGTGACGTCATCATGTAAGAAAACCTTGTAACAAAGATATTTATTCACAAATTTTGAACAAGAGTACCAAAATTGGCCTGTCACTGTGGTTTGCGGGTGCACTTTTAGTTTGAAACGGGTTTTGTTAGGTCTGCAAGTGACGTTATTCTTGCAGCAAGAACATAGAAGGATATTCATTTTAAAATTTTGAATAAAAGTGACAAAACTGATCAGTTACTGTGTTCTGCAGGTGTATTTTGAATTTGAAACGGTTTCTGTTAGGCCTACAGGGGACGTCATCATACCTTATAACAAGGATTTTCATCGGTCGAATAGAATTCTATTTATCTAACCTTCGATAAATTGGAAATCAATTTTGGTTTTTTAGTAATTGTACTCTAATTGTTCTCTTTTTGATATATTCAACTGTCCGAGTTATCCTGACTGTTCTAATTCTATTCCATTTGCACTAACTCGATTTACCTTGCTCGGTCTGTTCTCAAAGTAAACGGAGTAACATTCATTAAACATACTATGGTTCATTCAGTCAGAACCGGTTCAAAATTATTTCAGAACAGGTTTTCAGAAGTTCAACTGCTTCAATTGTTGTTCCGAATTCGAAAAGAATTTAAATTGAACTGTGCTGGAACACATTAGGTCTACTCTGTTTTGTTTGTAATTCAATTAGAGCCGGTTCCGGATAAATTTCGAAATCCTAAACTGGTTCACAATCTTCAATTTGTGTCCCAGATCATTGAATTTACTGTTCTTTGTTCGCGGTGCAAATAAAATTAGTTCCAGATCGGTTTTATCTGGTCTAAAAACCAAAAACCTGTTCCGAACTGGAAGAAAAACTTGAACTGTTTCACGACATACTCTTTTTTGATATCGAGCAACCTTAATGGCGAGTATTATAAAACTACTTTGAGAGTTAACTTAAAGTTAACTTGTAATTCAAAAAGTTAACTTTAAGTTAACTATCAGAGCAGTTTTATAATACCCACCCTTAGTGTTTAGTGTTCTGAATTAGCCGTTTCTAATAAGAATTAGATTAAATTCACTCACCTGAAGCTGGAAATCCTGGAATTTTGAATTTATATTTTCGGGAAAATCCATACAAACATAATCTATAGATACAAAATGGCCGGCTGGTAATGCAGAGACCTGTAAATGACAGCCGATATATAGAATTCTATTTGTGTATACTGTGTTTTGTAAATGCATTTTTAGTTTCAAACGATTTTTGTTGAGTTTGCAGGTGACGTCATCATGTGAAATTGTCTTGTAAAAAGGATATTCATTCCAAAATTTTGATTAAAAGTGACAGAATTTGCCTGTTGTTTTGCGAGTGCATTTTTAGTTTTAAACGGTTTCTGTTAGATCTGCAGCAGGTGACGTCATCAAGTGAGATAGCCTTGAAACAACGATATTTATTTTAAAATTTTGATTAAAAGTGATAAAATGTGCCTGTTTTTTTTAAATTTCCATGATTTTTTAAATTAATTTGAAAAAATCACGAAAAAATTTACATAAAATGAAAAATCATGAAAATTAGCAAAAATCATAAAAACAAACGATTACAAAATCATGAAAATTTTCTAAAATGACGAAATGCACAAAAAAATCATGGAAATTAACAAAAATCACGAAAATCATAAAATTTTACAAAAAAGCACCAAAAACCATGGTTTAGAAAAATCATAAAAATTTACAAAAATCACAAAAATCATGGAAATTTGCAAAAATCATGAAAATTTATAAAAATCCTGAAAATTTTCACTAATCACGAAATGCACAAAAAATCATAGAAATTTATAAAAATCACGAAAATCATAAAAATTTATGAAATTTACAAAAATCATGGAAATTTACAAAAATCATGAATATTTCCATAAATCCGGAAATGCACAATTTATGAAAATGAAAAATCATGAAAATTAACAAACTTCATCAAAAAAAAAAAAAACGAGAACCTCAAAATCACGGAAATAATTGAAGAATGACAGAAATGCAAAAGTACGAAAATTACGCAAAACAAAATAGAAAAACATAAAAATTACGGAAATTTTTGAAAAATGACAGAAATTACGAAAAATCACCGAGAAATCGAAATTTCACAAAAATTACAAATTATCAAAATTATGAGAAATTGCCAGAATTATGAAAAAAAAAATTTGAAAACCTAAAAGTTACGGAAATTTCGGATTTTGAAGAGATTAAAATTGCAAGATTTTTTTTTAAAAAAAAAAAGGAATCGGATTGAAATTTTGAAAAAAATCGGATTGAAATTTTGGATTAAGAATAGATTGAAATTTAAAAAAAAAAAAAAAAAATCGGATCGAAATTTAAAAAAAATCGGATTGAAATTTGGATTGAGAAAAGTTTAAAATTTCGAGAAAAAAAAATTTCTCCGAGAAATTGGATTGAAATTTTGAAAAAATCGGATTGAAATTTTGGATTTTGAAGAGATTGAAATTTCAAGAAAAAATTTTTTTTTCGAGAAATCGAATTAAATTTTGAAAAAATCGGATTGAAATTTTGGATTAAGAATAGATTGAAATTTAAATAAAAAAAAAAAAAATCGGATCGAAATTTAAAAAAAATCGGATTGAAATTTGGATTGAGAAAAGATTAAAATTTCGAGAAAAAAAAATTTTTCCGAGAAATTGGATTGAAATTTTGAAAAAATCGGATTGAAATTTTGGATTTTGAAGAGATTGAAATTTCAAGAAAAAATTTTTTTTTTCGAGATATCGAATTAAATTTTGAAAAAATCGGATTGAAATTTTGGATTAAGAATAGATTGAAATTTAAAAAAAAAAAATCGGATCGAAATTTAAAAAAAATCGGATTGAAATTTGGATTGAGAAAAGAAAAATTTCTCCGAGAAATTGGATTGAAATTTTGAAAATATCGGATTGAAATTTTGGATTTTGAAGAGATTGAAATTTCAAGAAAAAATTTTTTTTTTGAGAAATCGAATTAAATTTTGAAAAAATCGGATTGAAATTTTGGATTAAGAATAGATTGAAATTTAAAAAAAAAAAAAAAAATCGGATCGAAATTTAAAAAAAATCGGATTGAAATTTGGATTTAGAAAAGATTAAAATTTCGAGAAAAAAAAATTTCTCCGAGAAATTGGATTGAAATTTTGAAAAAATCGGATTGAAATTTTGAATTTTGAAGAGATTGAAATTTCAAGAAAAATTTTTTTTTTCGAGATATCGAATTAAATTTTGAAAAAATCGGATTGAAATTTTGGATTTTGAAGAGATTGAAATTTCAAGAAAAAATTTTTTTTTCGAGAAATCGAATTAAATTTTGAAAAAATCGGATTGAAATTTTGGATTAAGAATAGATTGAAATTTAAAAAAAAAAAAAAAATCGGATCGAAATTTAAAAAAAATCGGATTGAAATTTGGATTGAGAAAAGATTAAAATTTCGAGAAAAAAAAATTTCTCCGAGAAATTGGATTGAAATTTTGAAAAAATCGGATTGAAATTTTGGATTAAGAATAGATTGAAATTTCAAGAAAAAATTTTTTTTTTCGAGATATCGAATTAAATTTTGAAAAAATCGGATTGAAATTTTGGATTTTGAAGAGATTGAAATTTCAAGAAAAAATTTTTTTTTCGAGAAATCGAATTAAATTTTGAAAAAATCGGATTGAAATTTTGGATTAAGAATAGATTGAAATTTAAAAAAAAAAAATCGGATCGAAATTTAAAAAAAATCGGATTGAAATTTGGATTGAGAAAAGATTAAAATTTCGAGAAAAAAAAATTTCTCCGAGAAATTGGATTGAAATTTTGAAAAAATCGGATTGAAATTTTGGATTTTGAAGAGATTGAAATTTCAAGAAAAAATTTTTTTTTTCGAGATATTGAATTAAATTTTGAAAAAATCGGATTGAAATTTTGGATTTTGAAGAGATTGAAATTTCAAGAAAAAATTTTTTTTTCGAGAAATCGAATTAAATTTTGAAAAAATCGGATTGAAATTTTGGATTAAGAATAGATTGAAATTTAAAAAAAAAAAAAAAAATCGGATCGAAATTTAAAAAAAATCGGATTGAAATTTGGATTGAGAAAAGATTAAAATTTCGAGAAAAAAAAATTTCTCCGAGAAATTGGATTGAAATTTTGAAAAAATCGGATTGAAATTTTGGATTTTGAAGAGATTGAAATTTCAAGAAAAAATTTTTTTTTTCGAGAAATCGAATTAAATTTTGAAAAAATCGGATTGAAATTTTGGATTTTGAAGAGATTGAAATTTCAAGAAAAAATTTTTTTTTCGAGAAATCGAATTAAATTTTGAAAAAATCGGATTGAAATTTTGGATTAAGAATAGATTGAAATTTAAAAAAAAAAAAAAAAAATCGGATCGAAATTTAAAAAAAATCGGATTGAAATTTGGATTGAGAAAAGATTAAAATTTCGAGAAAAAAAAATTTCTCCGAGAAATTGGATTGAAATTTTGAAAAAATCGGATTGAAATTTTGGATTTTGAAGAGATTGAAATTTCAAGAAAAAATTTTTTTTTTGAGAAATCGAATTAAATTTTGAAAAAATCGGATTGAAATTTTGGATTAAGAATAGATTGAAATTTAAAAAAAAAAAAAAAAAAATCGGATCGAAATTTAAAAAAAATCGGATTGAAATTTGGATTGAGAAAAGTTTAAAATTTCGAGAAAAAAAAATTTCTCCGAGAAATTGGATTGAAATTTTGAAAAAATCGGATTGAAATTTTGGATTTTGAAGAGATTGAAATTTCAAGAAAAAATTTTTTTTTCGAGAAATCGAATTAAATTTTGAAAAAATCGGATTGAAATTTTGGATTAAGAATAGATTGAAATTTAAATAAAAAAAAAAAAAATCGGATCGAAATTTAAAAAAAATCGGATTGAAATTTGGATTGAGAAAAGATTAAAATTTCGAGAAAAAAAAATTTTTCCGAGAAATTGGATTGAAATTTTGAAAAAATCGGATTGAAATTTTGGATTTTGAAGAGATTGAAATTTCAAGAAAAAATTTTTTTTTTCGAGATATCGAATTAAATTTTGAAAAAATCGGATTGAAATTTTGGATTAAGAATAGATTGAAATTTAAAAAAAAAAAATCGGATCGAAATTTAAAAAAAATCGGATTGAAATTTGGATTGAGAAAAGAAAAATTTCTCCGAGAAATTGGATTGAAATTTTGAAAATATCGGATTGAAATTTTGGATTTTGAAGAGATTGAAATTTCAAGAAAAAATTTTTTTTTTGAGAAATCGAATTAAATTTTGAAAAAATCGGATTGAAATTTTGGATTAAGAATAGATTGAAATTTAAAAAAAAAAAAAAAAATCGGATCGAAATTTAAAAAAAATCGGATTGAAATTTGGATTTAGAAAAGATTAAAATTTCGAGAAAAAAAAATTTCTCCGAGAAATTGGATTGAAATTTTGAAAAAATCGGATTGAAATTTTGAATTTTGAAGAGATTGAAATTTCAAGAAAAATTTTTTTTTTCGAGATATCGAATTAAATTTTGAAAAAATCGGATTGAAATTTTGGATTTTGAAGAGATTGAAATTTCAAGAAAAAATTTTTTTTTCGAGAAATCGAATTAAATTTTGAAAAAATCGGATTGAAATTTTGGATTAAGAATAGATTGAAATTTAAAAAAAAAAAAAAAATCGGATCGAAATTTAAAAAAAATCGGATTGAAATTTGGATTGAGAAAAGATTAAAATTTCGAGAAAAAAAAATTTCTCCGAGAAATTGGATTGAAATTTTGAAAAAATCGGATTGAAATTTTGGATTAAGAATAGATTGAAATTTCAAGAAAAAATTTTTTTTTTCGAGATATCGAATTAAATTTTGAAAAAATCGGATTGAAATTTTGGATTTTGAAGAGATTGAAATTTCAAGAAAAAATTTTTTTTTCGAGAAATCGAATTAAATTTTGAAAAAATCGGATTGAAATTTTGGATTAAGAATAGATTGAAATTTAAAAAAAAAAAATCGGATCGAAATTTAAAAAAAATCGGATTGAAATTTGGATTGAGAAAAGATTAAAATTTCGAGAAAAAAAAATTTCTCCGAGAAATTGGATTGAAATTTTGAAAAAATCGGATTGAAATTTTGGATTTTGAAGAGATTGAAATTTCAAGAAAAAATTTTTTTTTTCGAGATATTGAATTAAATTTTGAAAAAATCGGATTGAAATTTTGGATTTTGAAGAGATTGAAATTTCAAGAAAAAATTTTTTTTTCGAGAAATCGAATTAAATTTTGAAAAAATCGGATTGAAATTTTGGATTAAGAATAGATTGAAATTTAAAAAAAAAAAAAAAAATCGGATCGAAATTTAAAAAAAATCGGATTGAAATTTGGATTGAGAAAAGATTAAAATTTCGAGAAAAAAAAATTTCTCCGAGAAATTGGATTGAAATTTTGAAAAAATCGGATTGAAATTTTGGATTTTGAAGAGATTGAAATTTCAAGAAAAAATTTTTTTTTTCGAGAAATCGAATTAAATTTTGAAAAAATCGGATTGAAATTTTGGATTTTGAAGAGATTGAAATTTCAAGAAAAAATTTTTTTTTCGAGAAATCGAATTAAATTTTGAAAAAATCGGATTGAAATTTTGGATTAAGAATAGATTGAAATTTAAAAAAAAAAAAAAAAAATCGGATCGAAATTTAAAAAAAATCGGATTGAAATTTGGATTGAGAAAAGATTAAAATTTCGAGAAAAAAAAATTTCTCCGAGAAATTGGATTGAAATTTTGAAAAAATCGGATTGAAATTTTGGATTTTGAAGAGATTGAAATTTCAAGAAAAAATTTTTTTTTTGAGAAATCGAATTAAATTTTGAAAAAATCGGATTGAAATTTTGGATTAAGAATAGATTGAAATTTAAAAAAAAAAAAAAAAAAATCGGATCGAAATTTAAAAAAAATCGGATTGAAATTTGGATTGAGAAAAGTTTAAAATTTCGAGAAAAAAAAATTTCTCCGAGAAATTGGATTGAAATTTTGAAAAAATCGGATTGAAATTTTGGATTTTGAAGAGATTGAAATTTCAAGAAAAAATTTTTTTTTCGAGAAATCGAATTAAATTTTGAAAAAATCGGATTGAAATTTTGGATTAAGAATAGATTGAAATTTAAATAAAAAAAAAAAAAATCGGATCGAAATTTAAAAAAAATCGGATTGAAATTTGGATTGAGAAAAGATTAAAATTTCGAGAAAAAAAAATTTTTCCGAGAAATTGGATTGAAATTTTGAAAAAATCGGATTGAAATTTTGGATTTTGAAGAGATTGAAATTTCAAGAAAAAATTTTTTTTTTCGAGATATCGAATTAAATTTTGAAAAAATCGGATTGAAATTTTGGATTAAGAATAGATTGAAATTTAAAAAAAAAAAATCGGATCGAAATTTAAAAAAAATCGGATTGAAATTTGGATTGAGAAAAGAAAAATTTCTCCGAGAAATTGGATTGAAATTTTGAAAATATCGGATTGAAATTTTGGATTTTGAAGAGATTGAAATTTCAAGAAAAAATTTTTTTTTTGAGAAATCGAATTAAATTTTGAAAAAATCGGATTGAAATTTTGGATTAAGAATAGATTGAAATTTAAAAAAAAAAAAAAAAATCGGATCGAAATTTAAAAAAAATCGGATTGAAATTTGGATTTAGAAAAGATTAAAATTTCGAGAAAAAAAAATTTCTCCGAGAAATTGGATTGAAATTTTGAAAAAATCGGATTGAAATTTTGAATTTTGAAGAGATTGAAATTTCAAGAAAAATTTTTTTTTTCGAGATATCGAATTAAATTTTGAAAAAATCGGATTGAAATTTTGGATTTTGAAGAGATTGAAATTTCAAGAAAAAATTTTTTTTTCGAGAAATCGAATTAAATTTTGAAAAAATCGGATTGAAATTTTGGATTAAGAATAGATTGAAATTTAAAAAAAAAAAAAAAATCGGATCGAAATTTAAAAAAAATCGGATTGAAATTTGGATTGAGAAAAGATTAAAATTTCGAGAAAAAAAAATTTCTCCGAGAAATTGGATTGAAATTTTGAAAAAATCGGATTGAAATTTTGGATTAAGAATAGATTGAAATTTCAAGAAAAAATTTTTTTTTTCGAGATATCGAATTAAATTTTGAAAAAATCGGATTGAAATTTTGGATTTTGAAGAGATTGAAATTTCAAGAAAAAATTTTTTTTTCGAGAAATCGAATTAAATTTTGAAAAAATCGGATTGAAATTTTGGATTAAGAATAGATTGAAATTTAAAAAAAAAAAATCGGATCGAAATTTAAAAAAAATCGGATTGAAATTTGGATTGAGAAAAGATTAAAATTTCGAGAAAAAAAAATTTCTCCGAGAAATTGGATTGAAATTTTGAAAAAATCGGATTGAAATTTTGGATTTTGAAGAGATTGAAATTTCAAGAAAAAATTTTTTTTTTCGAGATATTGAATTAAATTTTGAAAAAATCGGATTGAAATTTTGGATTTTGAAGAGATTGAAATTTCAAGAAAAAATTTTTTTTTCGAGAAATCGAATTAAATTTTGAAAAAATCGGATTGAAATTTTGGATTAAGAATAGATTGAAATTTAAAAAAAAAAAAAAAAATCGGATCGAAATTTAAAAAAAATCGGATTGAAATTTGGATTGAGAAAAGATTAAAATTTCGAGAAAAAAAAATTTCTCCGAGAAATTGGATTGAAATTTTGAAAAAATCGGATTGAAATTTTGGATTTTGAAGAGATTGAAATTTCAAGAAAAAATTTTTTTTTTCGAGAAATCGAATTAAATTTTGAAAAAATCGGATTGAAATTTTGGATTTTGAAGAGATTGAAATTTCAAGAAAAAATTTTTTTTTCGAGAAATCGAATTAAATTTTGAAAAAATCGGATTGAAATTTTGGATTAAGAATAGATTGAAATTTAAAAAAAAAAAAAAAAAATCGGATCGAAATTTAAAAAAAATCGGATTGAAATTTGGATTGAGAAAAGATTAAAATTTCGAGAAAAAAAAATTTCTCCGAGAAATTGGATTGAAATTTTGAAAAAATCGGATTGAAATTTTGGATTTTGAAGAGATTGAAATTTCAAGAAAAAATTTTTTTTTTGAGAAATCGAATTAAATTTTGAAAAAATCGGATTGAAATTTTGGATTAAGAATAGATTGAAATTTAAAAAAAAAAAAAAAAAAATCGGATCGAAATTTAAAAAAAATCGGATTGAAATTTGGATTGAGAAAAGTTTAAAATTTCGAGAAAAAAAAATTTCTCCGAGAAATTGGATTGAAATTTTGAAAAAATCGGATTGAAATTTTGGATTTTGAAGAGATTGAAATTTCAAGAAAAAATTTTTTTTTCGAGAAATCGAATTAAATTTTGAAAAAATCGGATTGAAATTTTGGATTAAGAATAGATTGAAATTTAAATAAAAAAAAAAAAAATCGGATCGAAATTTAAAAAAAATCGGATTGAAATTTGGATTGAGAAAAGATTAAAATTTCGAGAAAAAAAAATTTTTCCGAGAAATTGGATTGAAATTTTGAAAAAATCGGATTGAAATTTTGGATTTTGAAGAGATTGAAATTTCAAGAAAAAATTTTTTTTTTCGAGATATCGAATTAAATTTTGAAAAAATCGGATTGAAATTTTGGATTAAGAATAGATTGAAATTTAAAAAAAAAAAATCGGATCGAAATTTAAAAAAAATCGGATTGAAATTTGGATTGAGAAAAGAAAAATTTCTCCGAGAAATTGGATTGAAATTTTGAAAATATCGGATTGAAATTTTGGATTTTGAAGAGATTGAAATTTCAAGAAAAAATTTTTTTTTTGAGAAATCGAATTAAATTTTGAAAAAATCGGATTGAAATTTTGGATTAAGAATAGATTGAAATTTAAAAAAAAAAAAAAAAATCGGATCGAAATTTAAAAAAAATCGGATTGAAATTTGGATTTAGAAAAGATTAAAATTTCGAGAAAAAAAAATTTCTCCGAGAAATTGGATTGAAATTTTGAAAAAATCGGATTGAAATTTTGAATTTTGAAGAGATTGAAATTTCAAGAAAAATTTTTTTTTTCGAGATATCGAATTAAATTTTGAAAAAATCGGATTGAAATTTTGGATTTTGAAGAGATTGAAATTTCAAGAAAAAATTTTTTTTTCGAGAAATCGAATTAAATTTTGAAAAAATCGGATTGAAATTTTGGATTAAGAATAGATTGAAATTTAAAAAAAAAAAAAAAATCGGATCGAAATTTAAAAAAAATCGGATTGAAATTTGGATTGAGAAAAGATTAAAATTTCGAGAAAAAAAAATTTCTCCGAGAAATTGGATTGAAATTTTGAAAAAATCGGATTGAAATTTTGGATTAAGAATAGATTGAAATTTCAAGAAAAAATTTTTTTTTTCGAGATATCGAATTAAATTTTGAAAAAATCGGATTGAAATTTTGGATTTTGAAGAGATTGAAATTTCAAGAAAAAATTTTTTTTTCGAGAAATCGAATTAAATTTTGAAAAAATCGGATTGAAATTTTGGATTAAGAATAGATTGAAATTTAAAAAAAAAAAATCGGATCGAAATTTAAAAAAAATCGGATTGAAATTTGGATTGAGAAAAGATTAAAATTTCGAGAAAAAAAAATTTCTCCGAGAAATTGGATTGAAATTTTGAAAAAATCGGATTGAAATTTTGGATTTTGAAGAGATTGAAATTTCAAGAAAAAATTTTTTTTTTCGAGATATTGAATTAAATTTTGAAAAAATCGGATTGAAATTTTGGATTTTGAAGAGATTGAAATTTCAAGAAAAAATTTTTTTTTCGAGAAATCGAATTAAATTTTGAAAAAATCGGATTGAAATTTTGGATTAAGAATAGATTGAAATTTAAAAAAAAAAAAAAAAATCGGATCGAAATTTAAAAAAAATCGGATTGAAATTTGGATTGAGAAAAGATTAAAATTTCGAGAAAAAAAAATTTCTCCGAGAAATTGGATTGAAATTTTGAAAAAATCGGATTGAAATTTTGGATTTTGAAGAGATTGAAATTTCAAGAAAAAATTTTTTTTTTCGAGAAATCGAATTAAATTTTGAAAAAATCGGATTGAAATTTTGGATTTTGAAGAGATTGAAATTTCAAGAAAAAATTTTTTTTTCGAGAAATCGAATTAAATTTTGAAAAAATCGGATTGAAATTTTGGATTAAGAATAGATTGAAATTTAAAAAAAAAAAAAAAAAATCGGATCGAAATTTAAAAAAAATCGGATTGAAATTTGGATTGAGAAAAGATTAAAATTTCGAGAAAAAAAAATTTCTCCGAGAAATTGGATTGAAATTTTGAAAAAATCGGATTGAAATTTTGGATTTTGAAGAGATTGAAATTTCAAGAAAAAATTTTTTTTTTCGAGATATCGAATTAAATTTTGAAAAAATCGGATTGAAATTTTGGATTAAGAATAGATTGAAATTTAAAAAAAAAAAAAAAAAAATCGGATCGAAATTTAAAAAAAATTGGATTGAAATTTGGATTGAGAAAAGATTAAAATTTCGAGAAAAAAAAATTTCTCCGAGAAATTGGATTGAAATTTTGAAAAAATCGGATTGAAATTTTGGATTTTGAAGAGATTGAAATTTCAAGAAAAATTTTTTTTTTTCGAGATATCGAATTAAATTTTGAAAAAATCGGATTGAAATTTTGGATTTTGAAGAGATTGAAATTTCAAGAAAAATTTTTTTTTTCGAGAAATCGAATTAAATTTTGAAAAAATCGGATTGAAATTTTGGATTAAGAATAGATTGAAATTTAAAAAAAAAAAAAAAAAATCGGATCGAAATTTAAAAAAAATTGGATTGAAATTTGGATTGAGAAAAGATTAAAATTTCGAGAAAAAAAAATTTCTCCGAGAAATTGGATTGAAATTTTGAAAAAATCGGATTGAAATTTTGGATTTTGAAGAGATTGAAATTTCAAGAAAAATTTTTTTTTTTCGAGATATCGAATTAAATTTTGAAAAAATCGGATTAAAATTTTGGATTTTGAAGAGATTGAAATTTCAAGAAAAAATTTTTTTTTTGAGAAATCGAATTAAATTTTGAAAAAATCGGATTGAAATTTTGGATTAAGAATAGATTGAAATTTAAAAAAAAAAAAAAAAAATCGGATCGAAATTTAAAAAAAATCGGATTGAAATTTTAAATTTCGAGAAAAAAAAATTTCTCCGAGAAATTGGATTGAAATTTTGAAAAAATCGGATTGAAATTTTGGATTTTGAAGAGATTGAAATTTCAAGAAAAAATTTTTTTTTTCGAGTATCGAATTAAATTTTGAAAAAATCGGATTGAAATTTTGGATTTTGAAGAGATTGAAATTTCAAGAAAAAATTTTTTTTTCGAGAAATCGAATTAAATTTTGAAAAAATCGGATTGAAATTTTGGATTAAGAATAGATTGAAATTTAAAAAAAAAAAAAAAAATCGGATCGAAATTTAAAAAAAATCGGATTGAAATTTGGATTGAGAAAAGATTAAAATTTCGAGAAAAAAAAATTTCTCCGAGAAATTGGATTGAAATTTTGAAAAAATCGGATTGAAATTTTGGATTTTGAAGAGATTGAAATTTCAAGAAAAAATTTTTTTTTTCGAGATATCGAATTAAATTTTGAAAAAATCGGATTGAAATTTTGGATCCTGAACAGATTGAAATTACAAGAAAAAAAAAACTTTTTTTTCTTGAGGAATCGGTTTGAAATTTTGAAAAAATCGGATTGTAATTTTGGATTGGGAAGAAATTCAAATTTAATCGAGTTTTTTCGAGAATGAATTTTTAACAATTAAAAATTTTTTGATAATTAAATATTTTCTGACAATTAAATTTTTTGACAATCGAATTTTTTAACAATTGAATTTTTTTGAGAATCGAAATTTTCGATAATTGAATTTTTTTGACAATTAACGAAAGGTAATTAACAATTAACAATTAAATTTTTTTGAAGACTGAAATTTTCAAAAATTGAATATTTTTGAAAATTGAAATTTTTGAAAATTTATTTAATGACAATTGACTTTTTTTTAACTATAATTATGTTTTTTTTGGAAATTTTCGATAATTAAATTTTTTTGACAGTTGAATTTTTTCAATGAATTTTTTCAAAAACCCACATTTTTTTTTTTTGAAAATTGATTTTTTTTTCAAAAATAAATCCCTAAATAATAAATTTAAAAAAAATAACAAAACCTGCCAAATTCATGTTCTTTTCGGATTGCACTAAACGTGAACTGATTCAGTGTTGAGTGTAGAACTCGGGCAGCACGAATTTTACTAATAGAAAACGCTATAAAGATACGGAACGCCGCCGTACCATGTGACACATGACAGATGTAATAGTCGTCACTGTCAATTATCGCTGGGACTGTCAACCGGTTTTTATTTTTTCTCTCGTATGATAATCGTGGCAACATGTATTTGGCCGACCAAATGTTAATTTTTCAATATTCGCCTTACTCAATCGTTTGGTGGTCTTTGGTATCCCACTTTTAGTATTTGGTGGTAATTACTTAGGCAGTAATTAACAATTCAAAATTTCATATAACGTTGGCCGACATAACCTGATTCTAATTTATTTTTTGGCCCATTTATAGTCAAATCGAACGGAAATCGTTTGGTGGTCACGAATTTACCGAATTTAACGTTTGTTAGTCAATAATACCGGAGTAATTAATCAATTAAGATTGTTTTCTGATATATTCTAATTATTCGTCGCGCATGCGCATATATTATCTGTTTTTCATTGAGCCGCCTCGATCGCGGCCAAAAAATAAATTAGAATCAGGTTATGTCGGCCAACGTCATATGAAATTTTTAATTGTTAATTACTGCCTAAGTAATTACCACCAAATATTAAAAAAGACCACCAAACGATTGAGTAAGGCGAATATTGAAAAATTAACATTTGGTCGGCCATACACACATGTTGCCACTGTGGTGGTTATTCGTCAGCATTTGACATTTGACAGTTTAGAATTTGGCGAGTTTGGCACACACCACTAAGAATAGCTGATCGGCCTCGTTTTTGGTAATCCTCACCATATTGGTGTATCACCATTGCCGATGTCATCAACCAAATCGTCAGCGACGTCAGCTGTTTGCGCCAGCAGTCGTAATTTAGAATTTAAATTTATGATGAAAAATGTTATTTTATTTTGATCAAGCATAATAGGCAAATAGAAAGATGAAATCATAACCTGTGGTACAAACAGCCTACGTCAAGGCGAGAAACGACATGCTATCTACGTCATAAATGGTGATTTAGTGGGGGAGGGGGGTTTCGGATTTGTTGTACGATGTACACACGCCTTATGAGGATAGACTGTCCTGTAGTAGTATGTATTTCGTGGATTCGTCCTACGCTCGGTCCTACAGGTGTGGTTCCGAAAAAAAAAATTGCCTACGGCGCTATTTTTTCTATAAATACATGAAACATTTGCTTCATAAAAATGTTCCGTTTTTTTATCAGAATAATATGGTAGCCTTATCCAAAATGCATCACAAAAATCTTGTAACCAGATTTTGTACTACACTTTTAATTTTTATCGAAATTTTTTGACAGCTACCGGTTTATTTAACTGGTCAATTTTGTTGAATATAGAATAGATCACTTTATGTTGTCCAAAAGAAAACGCTTAGATGGATTCTGTCAAGTGACACTTTGTAAATGTATTATAAGTGAGGTTAATAATGGGGCAAGGTTTTAAAATCATCAATGTCACATGCGCATTTTCATCGATGTATTGCTGTCCTTGTCATTTGACAGCAGCAAAACAAGGATAGGTTGCCCATCAGAAAAAATGCGCTGAAGGAATTGATGAATTTAAAAACTTGCCCATGAGTCTGCAACTTTTACACAAAAATTGTTTTATTGTTTTTCTTCACATAATTAAAGTAAAAGTACACCAATTATCAACAAATTTATCGGTGAATTTGGAAAGTGCCCATAGTATCGATACTTTTGAATGATTCCAATTTCTATAAATAGAATTCTATTTTGAAGAAAATCATTTTGATTGACAGATGGTATAGCCGCCAGCCGCCACTGTCAATTATCACTGTCATTGTCAACCGGTTTTTGTTTATTTTTCATTCAACGTTCAATCTTTCCGAGAAAACACGTGCTGTATATTTATCTTCAATTTATAAGAAGTAAAGTGTTCAAAGTTGTCTTAATTAATTTTTTCTAATTTCAAGGTAAAAAGTGAATATTTAAAATGGTTGATGATTGTGTTCGAATTATGAGAGAAAATTCCCAAAGTTTTCTTTACAATTTGGAAAAGACGGATTTCATCATAAAAAAAGTGACTAAAGGATTTCTACTAGAAAATGACGATTCCATATTATGTCTAGAAAGTGCAGATCTCGATGTAACTAGAGTTTTGTTAGCTCAAGTTTTGATAAACTTTAAAAAAGATGCAATTTTCAAAGAAAATTTAAACGAAATTTTTTTCATTGATTTCAATAGTTTTATTACATTGACCACAAAACAAAATGGAGATTTTGTGAAACATTTCCCTAATTTATTGGTTTGCATTTGGGACAATCAAGAACAATTAAGTAAACAATTATTGCATTTATTGAAATCTTGGATAAACGCTATCAAGTTAAATGGCAAAAAAATTATTTTTATTGTGAAAAATTCAAAACATCTGGAAGAAATTATGATGGACAATCAAACAACAAATATTTTTCCATTGAAATTGAATGAATTGTGGAAAAAAAGTGAAATATTATCGACAAATAATCAAGCCACTTGTGAGGTTGAAAATACTTTAATAAACATTGAATCAACTTCAGCAAGAGCCTTGGATGAAGGTACGAATAATAATTTAAAGAAAGAAGAATCAACTAAAAAAACCTCATCACAAGATGAGGTAACAACTAAGGAAGCAAATTTAAAGAATTTATTACAATCACTTGGTGTGGAAGAATTGGATGCTGTAGATAATAGAGGCGATACTCAATTGCATTTGGCAGTTCTAGATGGAAAAACAGAAATTGTTCAATCGCTTTTAATTCACGAAGCGAAAAAAGACGTAAAAAATAATTGGGGCTCAACAGCTCTTCATTATGCAGCTGAAAAAGGTGACAGTACAATTGTTCATCTATTGCTTCAAAACGGATTTAATGTAAATGCCACTAACAATTATTATCAATACACTCCACTTCATTACGCAAGTTTATACCATAATGATGCCCATTTGATAGAAATTCTTTTAAAATTTGGTGCAGAAATGGAAAGAAAAGATAATCATGGCAGAACAGCTCTTCATTGTGCATCTAAAAATGGTCACAGTGAAATAGTAAATTCATTGCTGAAAAATGACGCTAATATAAACGCTCAAGACAACAATGGAGATACACCCTTGCACTGGGCTACATCAAGCAATAAACCAGAAGTTGTTTTAATATTTCTACAACATGGCGCCCTTTTAAACATTAAAAATAAATGGCAACAAAATGCCCATGATTGCGCCAGATTATTGAGTAGAACCAATGGTAGAACTGAAATGATTCAAATATTGAAAAATCATAAATGATGTCACAATAAAATAAATGCCATCAAAGATAGTAAGTCTTTTATTGAATTTTGTAAATAATTTGAAAATAATTCAAGTAGGTATTTTGTTTCAGTTCAGTCCAAAATCATCAGGCAGAAGAATGGATAAGTTACAAAACCATATCAAATGAAGATAATTTAAATTTATTAATCTTAAAAGGAAGCAATTGACAAAATTGACACTCCTAAATCTTAATAATAAATCAAACAAAAATTTCTTATTGTAATTTTTTATCTAGTTACCTTTGTTATCTTTTTTTTTTTCAAATTGCAATGTATTTTTTAATTTTTTTAAACTATGTATTTAATCATATTTTTTTTAATTCTTTTGGTCTAATTTTTCCAGTCTTTTAAGTTTTCTTTATGTATTTTTTTTTGGGTCAGTCAAGTTTGCCCCTTGTGTGGCTCCAATCTTAAAACAAACTATGTCATAATTTTGCACAACCCAAACTAAATTTTACACACCCTCCGCCGAGAGACTACAACCGATTTTTAAATGGGGGGCAAATTAAACGGTTCCCCCGACCTCAACCAAACTTAAAAATTCTTTCACTGTTAGATTCTCCTAATTTGCACAATTTTGCACACTTATTATTAAATTTTGCACACTAATTTTTAAATTTTACACACCTTTGTGAAGAGAGTTATCAACCATTAAAAAATCAATATTTCCCCCCCGACCTCAACCAAACTTAAAGATTCTTTACACACCTTTGTAAATTTATCAATTTTGTGAGTTTTGTAAATTTTTTCCACTTTAGAAAATTTTGTTTTTTTTTTTAATTTGTGAAGTTTTGTGAATTTTATGAATGTCTTGAATTTTTTTAAAAATTTTTTTGAATATTTTGTGACTTAATTTTTTTCAATTTTGTGAATTTTGTAAATAGATTTGAAAAATTCAAAAAAATTGAAAAATTGAAAAAAGCCTTACATGTATTTGAGGAAAAAATGTAAAATTCAAAAAAATCAAAATTTTGAAAAATAAACAAGTTCTAAAAATTCAAAATTTCGAAAGAATCGAAACACATTTGAGAAATTCAGAAAATTGAAAATGTTCAAAAAACTTAAAAAAAAAACAAATTTCAAAAAATTTAATACTTTAAAAACATCAAAAAACATATTTGAAAAATTCAAAAAAATTGAATAATTCAAAAAAACTTGAACTGGAAATTATGGCGATTTGAAAAAAAAATGTAAAATTCAAAAAAAAAAACTTTAAAAAATTCAAGAAAATTTGATAATAATCGAAAAATACATTTGAAAAATTCAAGTTTTTTCAATTTTCAATTTTTTTTAATATTTTTTTTTCTCCACTTTTTTCGTTTTTCCAATTATCTCAATTTTCATTTTTTTTTTCAATTTTCTCAATTTTATTTTAATTTTTTTTCACTTTTTACGTTTTTCCAATTTTCTCAATTTTCAATTTTTTTAATTTTTTTTTATACCTTTTTCGTTTTTCCAATTACATATCTCAATTTTCATTTTTTTTTTTTCAATTTTCTTAATTTTCTATTTTTTTTTTAATTTTTTTTTTGTTTCACTTTTTCCGTTTTTCCAATTTTTTTAATTTTTTTATTTTTTTTTATTTTTTTTTTCACTTTTTTCGTTTTTCCAATTATCTCAATTTTCATTTTTTTTCCAATTTTCTTAATTTTTTGTGTCACTTTTTTCGTTTTTCCAATTTTCTCAATTTTCAATTTTTTTATTTTTGTGAGTGAAAGTGAAAAAAAAGAAAATTAAAAAGAAAATTGAAAATTGAGAAAATTGGAAAAACGAAAAAATTCTAGATTTTTTGACAAAATCAAGAAAATATCAAAATTTTTTGAAAAAAGTGAGGAAATTTAAAAAAATTTGAAAAAATTGAAAAAATATCAAATTTTTCGAAAAAAGTAGGTAAGCACTAGTGACAAATTTTAAACAGTTACTAAACTAGAATTCTATTAATCATGTTTCAAATTTCTCAATTTTGATAATTAAAAATCAATTAATATTTATTGATATTGTGTCGATTTTGAAATTAATTAAAAAAAAAAAAGATCAATGTAATTTTTTTCCATTCCTAATAAATAGAATTTCAATCGATATCCAATGGTCATCAAAATAGAATTCTATTTTTCATGATTCAAATCGCAGAGAAGCTGTTTGAAATCAATAGTTTTGTTTTTATCGATTTTTATTCTATTTTGAAAAAAAAAAATCAATTACTTTTTTCCTTTACTATAAATAGAATTCTATTTAAAAACAGTCACTTTGATGACAATCTTGAACAGACTAAAATAGAATTCCATTTATTGGCACTTCTTGACAATCTGAAACTCTTGTAGCGCCATCTCTCGAGTTCAATTGAAATAACTGCTCTAAAACAGTAAAATATTTGCAAATTTATCATTATTATAGTCTCAAAATCCCCATATAAATCAAGTTTCTCAATATTTTGGAA
>OU892292.1:1773914-1871451 GCA_917834065.1 Ceutorhynchus assimilis | reverse complement strand
GAGGTTGCTCAGAAAATAGCGAAAAAGTCAGTTTTTGGAAATTGCTTCAAATTTTTTAGGAAGATGCTTTCTGAGCCGGTTCAGAAAATACATATACGAGTTGTGGAGTTTGAATTCGAAAGTGACTCAGAAAATCGCAAAAAGTAAATTTTTGGAAGTTGCTTCAGAGTTTTTTGGAAGTTGCTACAGATTGTTTTAGAAGATGCTTCAGTTGTTTTTTTCTGAAATTGCTTCAAATTTTTTGGAAAGTTGCTTCAGAATCTTCAAAAATTACTTCAAATTTTTTGAAAAGTTGCTTCAGATTTTTTTGAAAATTGCATAAAATTTTTTTTGGAAGTTGCTTCAGATTTTTTGAAAAGTAATTTCAGATTGTTTTGTAAATTGCTTCAAATATTTTTGGAAAATTCAAAAAATATACGGGTTGTCGGGGTTCAAATCAGAGGTTGCTCAGAAAATAGCGAAAAAGTCAGTTTTTGGAAATTGCTTCAAATTTTTTAGGAAGATGCTTTCTGAGCCGGTTCAGAAAATACATATACGAGTTGTGGAGTTTGAATTCGAAAGTGACTCAGAAAATCGCAAAAAGTAAATTTTTGGAAGTTGCTTCAGAGTTTTTTGGAAGTTGCTACAGATTGTTTTAGAAGATGCTTCAGTTGTTTTTTTCTGAAATTGCTTCAAATTTTTTGGAAAGTTGCTTCAGAATCTTCAAAAATTACTTCAAATTTTTTGAAAAGTTGCTTCAGATTTTTTTGAAAATTGCATAAAATTTTTTTTGGAAGTTGCTTCAGATTTTTTGAAAAGTAATTTCAGATTGTTTTGTAAATTGCTTCAAATATTTTTGGAAAATTCAAAAAATATACGGGTTGTCGGGGTTCAAATCAGAGGTTGCTCAGAAAATAGCGAAAAAGTCAGTTTTTGGAAATTGCTTCAAATTTTTTAGGAAGATGCTTTCTGAGCCGGTTCAGAAAATACATATACGAGTTGTGGAGTTTGAATTCGAAAGTGACTCAGAAAATCGCAAAAAGTAAATTTTTGGAAGTTGCTTCAGAGTTTTTTGGAAGTTGCTACAGATTGTTTTAGAAGATGCTTCAGTTGTTTTTTTCTGAAATTGCTTCAAATTTTTTGGAAAGTTGCTTCAGAATCTTCAAAAATTACTTCAAATTTTTTGAAAAGTTGCTTCAGATTTTTTTGAAAATTGCATTAAATTTTTTTTTGGAAGTTGCTTCAGATTTTTTGAAAAGTAACTTCAGATTGTTTTGTAAATTGCTTTAAATATTTTTGGAATATGCTTTCTAAGCCAATTCAAAAAATATACGGGTTGTCGGGGTTCAAATCAGAGGTTGCTCAGAAAATAGCGAAAATGTCAATTTTTGGAAATTGCTTCAAATTTTTTAGAAATATGCTTTCTGAGCCGGTTCGGAAAATACATATACGAGTTGTGGAGTTTGAATTCGAAGGTGACTCAGAAAATCGCAAAAAGTAAATTTTTGGAAGTTGCTTCAGAGTTTTTTGGAAGTTGCTACAGATTGTTTTAGAAGATGCTTCAGTTGTTTTTTTCTGAAATTGCTTCAAATTTTTTGGAAAGTTACTTCAGAATCTTCAAAAATTACTTCAAATTTTTTCAGATTTTTTTGAAAATTGCATAAAATTTTTTTTGGAAGTTGCTTCAGATTTTTTGAAAAGTAACTTTAGATTGTTTTGTAAATTACTTTAAATATTTTTGGAATATGCTTTCTAGGCCAATTCAAAAAAATATACGGGTTGTCGGGGTTCAAATTAGAGGTTGCTCAGAAAATAGCGAAAAAGTCAATTTTTGGAAATTGCTTCAAATTTTTTAGGAAGATGCTTTCTGAGCCGGTTCAGAAAATACATATACGAGTTGTGGAGTTGAATTCGAAAGTGACTCAGAAAATCGCAAAAAGTCAATTTTTGAAAGTTGCTACAAATTTTTTTAGAAGATGCTTCAGTTCTTTTTTTCTGAAATTGCTTCAAATTTTTTGGAAAGTTGCTTCAGAATCTTCAAAAATTACTTCAAATTTTTTGAAAAGTTGCTTCAGATTTTTTTGGAAATTGCATTAAATTTTTTTTTGGAAGTTGCTTCAGATTTTTTGAAAAGTAACTTCAGATTGTTTTGTAAATTGCTTTAAATATTTTTGGAATATGCTTTCTAAGCCAATTCAAAAAATATACGGGTTGTCGGGGTTCAAATCAGAGATTGCTCAGAAAGTCGCGAAAAAGTCAATTTTTGGAAATTGCTTCAAATTTTTTTGGAAGTTGCTTCAAATTCGTTGAAAGTTGCTTCAGAAACTTTGGAACTTACATCAGATTTTTTAAAAGTTGCTTCAGAATCTTGTCAAGTAGTTTCAAATTCTTTACAAGTTGCTTAAGATTTTTTGGAAGTTGCTTCAGATCTTTCGAAATTTACTTCAGATTTTAATGATAAATTCTCTCAAACCTGCCCAAGATTTTTTTGAAAGATGTTTTAAATTTTTTGGAATTTTTTTTAGATTTTTTTGCAAGTTGCTTCAAATATTTGAAGAGTTGCTTCAGATTTTTGAAAAGTTACTTTTGCTTGTAATTATTTACATTGGTTCAAAATTTTTTAAAAATTCCAAAATAAAAATTCAGAAGATCAGAAAAAAACTCAAAAAATTCTTACCTTTAGCGTTGGGTTTGGCCAATTCGCGCTGTTGCCAGCGCTTATAGAGCGCAAAAACTGGCGTTGTCCCGTCCACCCACGATATCAATCCAGATCTCGGACCTGAAATATAGGAGTTTTACAACAATTTGGCTACACCGCAACTTAAGGCAACAGAGTTTTTTTTTTTTTAATTCAAACCGACATTGCCAAATTTGGTATGGTTACAAAATTTAATTTTTAGAATGGAAAAAAATTGTATTTTTTCAACAATTTGGCAACATTGTGACTGAATGAAAGTTTTTGGCAACAGTGCTTTTTTTTTTATTCAAATCGACGTTGCCATAGGTGGTCCAAAAGAATCTGGCAATGTTGCAAAACCTAATTTTTAGAATGAAACAAATTAGACTTTTTTTTTTATCAATTTGACAACATTGCAACAGTGAATTTCTTCAAAATTTGAATCGATGTTGCTCAATCTCTCCAAAAGAGTCAAATGCAATGTTGCCAAATTCAATTTTTGTTTTACTACAACGTTGCCATTCACTCTAATTTTCCTTAAAAACTCACCCAAGGGTATTACGGAATAGTGTCGGGCCCTGTAGAGGTTTTCACCGGCCGGATCGGCGTTCTGAGCCATCATCGTGTTGGCGATGCTCAGAAATTGCATTATTCTTTCGTCCAAATGTAAATCTTCGAGGCCCTGAAATTTTGAAAAATTTCAACTTTGGCTCAGAAATAATTTTTGAGAAGATTTTTTTTTTTCTGAGTACTAAAATACTGACGAAAATAATAATTGTACTAAAACTAGTACAATTGCAAGAAAGTGTCTAAATGTGTATTTAACAACGTTATCAAAGTTTTAATGCAAAAAATAATTGTACTAGAAGTAGTACAATTGCTAAAAATCGTCTAAATGTGTATCTAACAACGTGTATGATGTTTTAAAATAAAAAATAATTATACTAAAAGTAGTACAGCCAAAATAATATTTGTACTAAAACTAGTACAATTGTTAATCTATTTTTTATTTTTTTATAAATTTATCAATCTTGGGAACTTTTTTCACCTTTGTGAATTTTTTCCACTTTTGAAAATTTTGTGAATTTTTTCCCTCTTGTGAATTTTTTTCCTTCTGTGAATTTTTTATTTAAATTTTGTGAATTTTTTCCACTTTTAAAAATTTTGTGATTTTTTTTTAATTTCGTGAATACATATTGTAAATTATGTAAATTTTTGTAAATTTTGTGAGTTTATCAATTTTATAATTTTGTGATTTTTTTTCACTTTTGAAAATTTTGTGAATTTTTGTGAATTCTTGTTAATTTTATGAATTTGTCAATTTTGTAAACTTTTTTTACTTTTGTGAATTTGTTTGAAAATTTTGTGATTTTTTTTCACCTTTTTTTTTTAATTTTGTGAATTTTGTAAATTTTGTAAAAATCTTGAATTTTTGTAAATTTATTCCACTTGAAAATTTCGTGATTTTTTTTCCTCAATTTTGTGAATTTTTGTGAATTTTATGAATTTATCAATTTTGTGAACTTTTTTTACTTTTGTGAATTTTTTTCACTTTTGAAAATTTTGTGATTTTTTTTTTTAATTTTGTGAATTTTTATAAATTCTGTAAATTTATCAATTTTGTAAATTTTGTGATTTTTTTTTCACTTTTGTGAACTTTTTTCACTTTTTTGGGTTTTTTAACTGTCAAAAACGTCAAAATAAGTGAAATTTTCATTTTACAGCGTTGCCATTCTTTGTTTTTTCTTGGAATTTAAAATTATGTGCTTTAGGCTTGTGAGACTCAATACTTGTCAAAAACTTCAAAATAAATGAAATTCATATTATTTTACAGCGTTGCCACTATTGATTTTTTTTCTTGAAATTTTTCGTGTTATAAGCTTGTGAGTTTGTTTTTTGGATTTTTTAATTATCAAAAATGTCAAAATAAGTCAAATTTTTATTATTTCACAGCGTTGCCACTTTTTCTTTTTTTTCTTGGAATTTTTAAATTTTGTGTTATAGGGCTGTGAGGCTGTTTTTTTGGATTTTTTAACTGTCAAAAACGTCAAAATAAATGAAATTATTATTATTTTACAGCGTTGCCATTCTTTATTTTTCTTGGAATTTTAAAATTTTGTGCTTTAGGCTTGTGAGACTCAATACTTGTCAAAAACGTCAAAATAAATGAAATTCTTATTATTTTACAGCGTTGCCACTGTTTGTATTTTTTCTTCGAATCTTTAAATTTCGTGTTATAGGCTTGTGAGTCTGTTTTTTGGAGTTTTTAATTGTCAAAAATGTCAAAATAAGTGAAGTGTTTATTATTTTACAGCGTTGCCACTGTTTAAACTTTTTCTTGGAATTTTTAAATTTCGTGTTATAGGGTTGTGAGGCTGTTTTTTGGATTTTTTAACTGTCAAAAACGTCAAAATAAGTGAAATTATTATCATTTTACAGCGTTGCCACTCTTTATTTTTTTTTTTTTGAATTTTAAAATTTTGTGCCATAGACTTGTGAGACTCAATACTTGTCAAAAACGTCAAAATAAATGAAATTCATATTATTTTACAGCGTTGCCACTGTTGATTTTTTTTCTTGAAATTTTTAAATTTCGTGTTATAGGCTTGATAGGCTGCACTTTTGATCTTTTAACTGTCAAAAACGTCAAAGTAATTGACATTTCTTTTTTTTTACAACGTTGCCAAGTTTCGTTTTTTTTTCTAGGAGTTTTAAAATTTTGTGCTATAGGCTCGTGAGACTCAATATTTGTCAAAAACGTCAAAATAAATGAAATTCATATTATTTTACAGCGTTGCCACTGTTGATTCTTTTTCTTGAAATTTTTAAATTTCGTATTATCGACTTGAGTCTGTTTTTTGGATTTTTTAATTGTCAAAAATGTCAAAATAAGTCAAATTTTTATTACTTTACAGCGTTGCCACTGTTTGTATTTTTTCTTGGAATTTTTAAATTTTGTGTTATAGGGTTGTGAGGCTGTTTTTTGGATTTTTTACCTGTCAAAAACGTCAAAATAAATGAAATTATTATTATTTTACAGCGTTGCCATTCTTTGTTTTTTTTTTTGGAATTTTAAAAATTTGTGCTTTAGGCTTGTGAGACTCAATACTTGTCAAAAACGTCAAAATAAATGAAATTTATATTATTTTACAGCGTTGCCACTGTTGATTTTTTTTCTTGAAATTTTTAAATTTCGTGTTATAGGCTTGTGAGTCTGCACTTTTAATTTTTTAACTGTCAAAAACGTCAAAATGATTGACATTTATATTTTTTTTACAACGTTGCCAGCTTTTTTTTTTTTAGGAGTTTTAAAATTTTGTGCTATAGGCTTGTGAGACTCAATACTTGTCAAAAACGTTAAAATAAATAAAATTCATATTATTTTACAGCGTTGCCACTGTTGATTTTTTTTTTTGAAATTTTTTTGTGTTATAGGCTGTGAGGTTGCACTTTTGATTTTTTAACTGTCAAAAACGTCAAAATAATTGATATTTATTTTTTTTTTACAACGTTGCCAAATTTCGTTTTTTTTTTCTAGGAGTTTTAAAATTTTGTGCTATAGGCTTGTGAGACTTAATACTTGTCAAAAACGTCAAAATTAATATTATTTTATAGCGTTGCCACTGCTGATTTTTTTTCTTGGAATTTTTAAATTTTGTGTTATAGGCTTGTTAGTTTGTTTTTTGAATTTTTTAATTGTCAAAAATGTCAAAATAAGTCAAATTTTTATTATTTAACAGCGTTGCCACTGTTTGTATTCTTTCTTGGAATTTTTAAATTTCGTGTTATAGGGTTGTGAGGCTGTTTTTTGGATTTTTTACCTGTCAAAAACGTCAAAATAAATGAAATTATCATTATTTTACAGTGTTGCCATTCTTTGTTTTTTTTTTTGGAATTTTAAAATTTTGTGCTTTAGGCTTGTGAGACTCAATACTTGTCAAAAACGTTAAAATAAATAAAATTCATATTATTTTACAGCGTTGCCACTGTTTGTATTTTTTCTTGAAATTTTTAAATTTCGTGTTATAGGTTTGTGAGTTTGTTTTTTGGATTTTTTAACTGTCAAAAAAGTCAAAATAAATGAAGTTTTTATTATTTTACAGTGATGCCACTGTTTGTATTTTTTTCTTGAATTTTGTTAATTTATCATTTTTGTAAATTTTGTGAATTTTTTTCACTTTTGAAATTTTTTGTTTTTTTTTTTAATTTTGTGAATTTTTGTGAATTTTGTGAATGTTTTGAATTTTTTCAAAAATTTTTCACTTGAAAATTTCGTGATTTTTTTTTCTTCAATTTTGTGAGTTTTTGTGAATTTTGTAAATTTTCCAATTTTATGAATTTTTTTCACTTTTGAAAAACAATCAAAATAATAAATGTACTAAAATTAGTACAATTGCAAAAAATGGAAACGCGAATGAAGTTTTAAAGCAAAAAATAATTGTACTAGAAGTAATATAAACAAAATAATAATTGTACTAAAACTAGTACAATTGCTAAAAAGTGTCAAAATGTAATATTTAACAACGTGAAAAATGTTTTAAGGTGAAAAATAATTGTATACAAAAACTAGTACAATTCCAAATTCTTACCTTAAACAAGTAGGTATAAGTTTTACCATCTGACCCATAAAAGACCAACTTCTTGGGCTTCGTTTTGGTCGGTAGAATCGATACGACGTCGCCGACGCTCTCAATCGTGACGTTCGTGTTCGTCGCGACGCCGGGCATGGCGATCGGCGTATCCTTGATCGCCCAAAGTACCGGCGAAATGTCGCGCATTTTGAGCGAATACGACGCCCTCTTGTGGAACTTTTGCTGGAACTTTTTTTGTAATTGTTTGAGCGGAGCGAGCGATTCGTGCGGTTTTTCCGGGAAATCGGGATTTTTCAGTTGGGAAATGACTCGGTCGATGTCGGCGAGGTATTTTTCTTGGAAGAGGCGTTCGTGCGGGGTTTCGGGTTCGGCGCCGGTCACTTGACGGAGTTGTTCTAGGACGAATACGATCGGTTTGACGATGATTCGGTGTTTTTCGGCGATGAGGCTCGATTTTTCGTCGGCCGATAGGTTCGAGTTTTCGTTGACCTAAAAAAAAAGCAAAAAATTCTGGAATTTTTATACTTTTTCGAGGAGTTTTTGGAAAATTTCGACTAGTTTTTATTATGTTCCAACGAGCTTCCAGGCATTCTTTAATATTTTTTTTGAACTTTTTAATGAATTTTTATTAATTTTCAACGAGTTTTTAGAATATTTCAACGACTTTTCATAATGTTTTAACAAAATTTTAGTGTTTCAACATGTCGAAAAAAAGTCATTACACTTTTTTTTTTTTTTTTAATTTTCCAATGAATTTTTATCATTTTTTAATAAGTTTCTTAAAAGTTTTAACGAGTTTTTATGATGTTTCAACGAGTTTTCAGTGTTTCAACATGGTATTTTTGAATTTTTAATGAATTTTTATTATTTTTCAACGAGTTTTTAGAACGTTTCAACGATTTTTCATAATTTTTTAATAAAATTTTAGTGTTTCAACATATCAAAAAAAAGTCATTACACTTTTTTTTTTTTTTTAATTTTCCAATGAATTTTTATCATTTTTTAATGAGTTTCTAAAAAGTTTTAACGAGTTTTTATGATGTTCCAACGAGTTTTCAGTGTTTCAACATGGTATTTTTGAATTTTTAATGAATTTTTATTATTTTTCAACGAGTTTTTAGAACGTTTCAACGATTTTTCATAATTTTTTAATAAAATTTTAGTGTTTCAACATATCAAAAAAAAGTCATTACACTTTTTTTTTTTTTTTAATTTTCCAATGAATTTTTATCATTTTTTAATGAGTTTCTAAAAAGTTTTAACGAGTTTTTATGATGTTCCAACGAGTTTTCAGTGTTTCAACATGGTATTTTTGAATTTTTAATGAATTTTTATTATTTTTCAACGAGTTTTTAGAACGTTTCAACGATTTTTCATAATTTTTTAATAAAATTTTAGTGTTTCAACATATCAAAAAAAAGTCATTACACTTTTTTTTTTTTTTTAATTTTCCAATGAATTTTTATCATTTTTTAATGAGTTTCTAAAAAGTTTTAACGAGTTTTTATGATGTTCCAACGAGTTTTCAGTGTTTCAACATGGTATTTTTGAATTTTTAATGAATTTTTATTATTTTTCAACGAGTTTTTAGAACGTTTCAACGATTTTTCATAATTTTTTAATAAAATTTTAGTGTTTCAACATGTCGAAAAAAAGTCGTTACACTTTTTTTTTTTTTAAATTTTCCAATGAATTTTTATCATTTTTTCATAAGTTTCTAAAAAGTTTTAACGAGTTTTTATGATGTTCCAACGAGTTTTCAATGTTTCAACATGGTGTTTTTGAATTTTTAATGAATTTTTATTATTTTTCAACGAGTTTTTAGAACGTTTCAATGATTATTCATAATGTTTTAACAAAATTTTAGTGTTTCAACATGTCAAAAAAAAGTCGTTACACTTTTTTTTTTTTAAATTTTCCAATGAATTTTTATCATTTTTTAATAAGTTTCTAAAAAGTTTTAACGAGTTTTTATGATGTTCCAACGAGTTTTCAGTGTTTCAACATGGTGTTTTTGAATTTTTTAATGAATTTTTATTATTTTTCAACGAGTTTTTAGAACGTTTCAATGATTATTCATAATGTTTTAACAAAATTTTAGTGTTTCAACATGTCGAAAAAAAGTCGTTACACTTTTTTTTTTTTTTAATTTTCCAATGAATTTTTATCATTTTTTAATAAGTTTCTAAAAAGTTTTAACGAGTTTTTATGATGTTCCAACGAGTTTTCAGTGTTTTCAACATGGTGTTTTTGAATTTTTTAATGAATTTTTATTATTTTTCAACGAGTTTTTAGAACGTTTCAATGATTATTCATAATGTTTTAACAAAATTTTAGTGTTTCAACATGTCAAAAAAAAGTCGTTACACTTTTTTTTTTTTAAATTTTCCAATGAATTTTTATCATTTTTTAATAAGTTTCTAAAAAGTTTTAACGAGTTTTTATGATGTTCCAACGAGTTTTCAGTGTTTCAACATGGTGTTTTTGAATTTTTTAATGAATTTTTATTATTTTTCAACGAGTTTTTAGAACGTTTCAATGATTATTCATAATGTTTTAACAAAATTTTAGTGTTTCAACATGTCAAAAAAAAGTCGTTACACTTTTTTTTTTTTTAATTTCCCAATGAATTTTTATCATTTTTTAATAAGTTTCTTAAAAGTTTTAACGAGTTTTTATGATGTTCCAACGAGTTTTCAATGTTTCAACATGGTGTTTTTGAATTTTTAATGAATTTTTATTATTTTTCAACGAGTTTTTAGAACGTTTCAATGATTATTCATAATGTTTTAACAAAATTTTAGTGTTTCAACATGTCAAAAAAAAGTCGTTACACTTTTTTTTTTTTAAATTTTCCAATGAATTTTTATCATTTTTTAATAAGTTTCTAAAAAGTTTTAACGAGTTTTTATGATGTTCCAACGAGTTTTCAGTGTTTCAACATGGTGTTTTTGAATTTTTTAATGAATTTTTATTATTTTTCAACGAGTTTTTAGAACGTTTCAATGATTATTCATAATGTTTTAACAAAATTTTAGTGTTTCAACATGTCGAAAAAAAGTCGTTACACTTTTTTTTTTTTTTAATTTTCCAATGAATTTTTATCATTTTTTAATAAGTTTCTAAAAAGTTTTAACGAGTTTTTATGATGTTCCAACGAGTTTTCAGTGTTTCAACATGGTGTTTTTGAATTTTTTAATGAATTTTTATTATTTTTCAACGAGTTTTTAGAACGTTTCAATGATTATTCATAATGTTTTAACAAAATTTTAGTGTTTCAACATGTCAAAAAAAAGTCGTTACACTTTTTTTTTTTTAAATTTTCCAATGAATTTTTATCATTTTTTAATAAGTTTCTAAAAAGTTTTAACGAGTTTTTATGATGTTCCAACGAGTTTTCAGTGTTTCAACATGGTGTTTTTGAATTTTTTAATGAATTTTTATTATTTTTCAACGAGTTTTTAGAACGTTTCAATGATTATTCATAATGTTTTAACAAAATTTTAGTGTTTCAACATGTCAAAAAAAAGTCGTTACACTTTTTTTTTTTTTAATTTCCCAATGAATTTTTATCATTTTTTAATAAGTTTCTTAAAAGTTTTAACGAGTTTTTATGATGTTCCAACGAGTTTTCAATGTTTCAACATGGTGTTTTTGAATTTTTAATGAATTTTTATTATTTTTCAACGAGTTTTTAGAACGTTTCAATGATTATTCATAATGTTTTAACAAAATTTTAGTGTTTCAACATGTCGAAAAAAAGTCGTTACACTTTTTTTTTTTTTTAATTTTCCAATGAATTTTTATCATTTTTAATAAGTTTCTAAAAAGTTTTTATGATGTTTCAACGAGTTTTCAGTGTTTCAACATGGTATTTTTGAATTTTTAATGAATTTTTATTATTTTTCAACGAGTTTTTAGAACGTTTCAATGATTATTCATAATGTTTTAACAAAATTTTAGTGTTTCAACATGTCAAAAAAAAGTCGTTACACTTTTTTTTTTTTTAATTTCCCAATGAATTTTTATCATTTTTTAATAAGTTTCTTAAAAGTTTTAACGAGTTTTTATGATGTTCCAACGAGTTTTCAATGTTTCAACATGGTGTTTTTGAATTTTTAATGAATTTTTATTATTTTTCAACGAGTTTTTAGAACGTTTCAATGATTATTCATAATGTTTTAACAAAATTTTAGTGTTTCAACATGTCGAAAAAAAGTCGTTACACTTTTTTTTTTTTTAAATTTTCCAATGAATTTTTATCATTTTTTCATAAGTTTCTAAAAAGTTTTAACGAGTTTTTATGATGTTCCAACGAGTTTTCAATGTTTCAACATGGTGTTTTTGAATTTTTTAATGAATTTTTATTATTTTTCAACGAGTTTTTAGAACGTTTCAATGATTATTCATAATGTTTTAACAAAATTTTAGTGTTTCAACATGTCAAAAAAAAGTCGTTACACTTTTTTTTTTTTTTAATTTTCCAATGAATTTTTATCATTTTTTCATAAGTTTCTAAAAAGTTTTAACGAGTTTTTATGATGTTCCAACGAGTTTTCAATGTTTCAACATGGTGTTTTTGAATTTTTAATGAATTTTTATTATTTTTCAACGAGTTTTTTAGAACGTTTCAATGATTATTCATAATGTTTTAACAAAATTTTAGTGTTTCAACATGTCGAAAAAAAGTCGTTACACTTTTTTTTTTTTTAATTTCCCAATGAATTTTTATCATTTTTAATAAGTTTGTAAAAAGTTTTTATGATGTTTCAATGAGTTTTCAGTGTTTCAACATGGTGTTTTTGAATTTTAATGAATTTTTATTATTTTTCAACGAGTTTTTAGAACGTTTCAACAATTTTTCATAATTTTTTAACAAAATTTTAGTGTTTCAACATGTCAAAAAAAAGTCGTTACACTTTTTTTTTTTTTAAATTTTCCAATGAATTTTTATCATTTTTTCATAAGTTTCTAAAAAGTTTTAACGAGTTTTTATGATGTTCCAACGAGTTTTCAATGTTTCAACATGGTGTTTTTGAATTTTTAATGAATTTTTATTATTTTTCAACGAGTTTTTAGAACGTTTCAATGATTATTCATAATGTTTTAACAAAATTTTAGTGTTTCAACATGTCGAAAAAAAGTCGTTACACTTTTTTTTTTTTTAATTTCCCAATGAATTTTTATCATTTTTAATAAGTTTGTAAAAAGTTTTTATGATGTTTCAATGAGTTTTCAGTGTTTCAACATGGTATTTTTGAATTTTTAATGAATTTTTATTATTTTTCAACGAGTTTTTAGAACGTTTCAATGATTATTCATAATGTTTTAACAAAATTTTAGTGTTTCAACATGTCGAAAAAAAGTCGTTACACTTTTTTTTTTTTTTAATTTTCCAATGAATTTTTATCATTTTTTAATAAGTTTCTAAAAAGTTTTAACGAGTTTTTATGATGTTCCAACGAGTTTTCAGTGTTTCAACATGGTGTTTTTGAATTTTTTAATGAATTTTTATTATTTTTCAACGAGTTTTTAGAACGTTTCAATGATTATTCATAATGTTTTAACAAAATTTTAGTGTTTCAACATGTCAAAAAAAAGTCGTTACACTTTTTTTTTTTTAAATTTTCCAATGAATTTTTATCATTTTTTAATAAGTTTCTAAAAAGTTTTAACGAGTTTTTATGATGTTCCAACGAGTTTTCAGTGTTTCAACATGGTGTTTTTGAATTTTTTAATGAATTTTTATTATTTTTCAACGAGTTTTTAGAACGTTTCAATGATTATTCATAATGTTTTAACAAAATTTTAGTGTTTCAACATGTCGAAAAAAAGTCGTTACACTTTTTTTTTTTTTAATTTTCCAATGAATTTTTATCATTTTTAATAAGTTTGTAAAAAGTTTTTATGATGTTTCAATGAGTTTTCAGTGTTTCAACATGGTGTTTTTGAATTTTTAATGAATTTTTATTATTTTTCAACGAGTTTTTAGAACGTTTCAATGATTATTCATAATGTTTTAACAAAATTTTAGTGTTTCAACATGTCAAAAAAAAGTCGTTACACTTTTTTTTTTTAAATTTTCCAATGAATTTTTATCATTTTTTAATAAGTTTCTAAAAAGTTTTAACGAGTTTTTATGATGTTCCAACGAGTTTTCAGTGTTTCAACATGGTGTTTTTGAATTTTTTAATGAATTTTTATTATTTTTCAACGAGTTTTTAGAACGTTTCAATGATTATTCATAATGTTTTAACAAAATTTTAGTGTTTCAACATGTCAAAAAAAAGTCGTTACACTTTTTTTTTTTTAAATTTTCCAATGAATTTTTATCATTTTTTAATAAGTTTCTAAAAAGTTTTAACGAGTTTTTATGATGTTCCAACGAGTTTTCAGTGTTTCAACATGGTGTTTTTGAATTTTTAATGAATTTTTATTATTTTTCAACGAGTTTTTAGAACGTTTCAATGATTATTCATAATGTTTTAACAAAATTTTAGTGTTTCAACATGTCGAAAAAAAGTCGTTACACTTTTTTTTTTTTTAATTTCCCAATGAATTTTTATCATTTTTAATAAGTTTGTAAAAAGTTTTTATGATGTTTCAATGAGTTTTCAGTGTTTCAACATGGTGTTTTTGAATTTTTAATGAATTTTTATTATTTTTCAACGAGTTTTTAGAACGTTTCAACAATTTTTCATAATTTTTTAACAAAATTTTAGTGTTTCAACATGTCGAAAAAAAGTCGTTACACTTTTTTTTTTTTTAATTTCCCAATGAATTTTTATCATTTTTAATAAGTTTGTAAAAAGTTTTTATGATGTTTCAATGAGTTTTCAGTGTTTCAACATGGTGTTTTTGAATTTTTAATGAATTTTTATTATTTTTCAACGAGTTTTTAGAACGTTTCAATGATTATTCATAATGTTTTAACAAAATTTTAGTGTTTCAACATGTCGAAAAAAAGTCGTTACACTTTTTTTTTTTTTTAATTTTCCAATGAATTTTTATCATTTTTTAATAAGTTTCTAAAAAGTTTTAACGAGTTTTTATGATGTTCCAACGAGTTTTCAGTGTTTCAACATGGTGTTTTTGAATTTTTTAATGAATTTTTATTATTTTTCAACGAGTTTTTAGAACGTTTCAATGATTATTCATAATGTTTTAACAAAATTTTAGTGTTTCAACATGTCAAAAAAAAGTCGTTACACTTTTTTTTTTTTAAATTTTCCAATGAATTTTTATCATTTTTTCATAAGTTTCTAAAAAGTTTTAACGAGTTTTTATGATGTTCCAACGAGTTTTCAATGTTTCAACATGGTGTTTTTGAATTTTTAATGAATTTTTATTATTTTTCAACGAGTTTTTAGAACGTTTCAATGATTATTCATAATGTTTTAACAAAATTTTAGTGTTTCAACATGTCGAAAAAAAGTCGTTACACTTTTTTTTTTTTTTAATTTTCCAATGAATTTTTATCATTTTTTAATGAGTTTCTAAAAAGTTTTAACGAGTTTTTATGATGTTCCAACGAGTTTTCAGTGTTTCAACATGGTGTTTTTGAATTTTTTAATGAATTTTTATTATTTTTCAACGAGTTTTTAGAACGTTTCAATGATTATTCATAATGTTTTAACAAAATTTTAGTGTTTCAACATGTCGAAAAAAAGTCGTTACACTTTTTTTTTTTTTTTTAATTTTCCAATGAATTTTTATCATTTTTAATAAGTTTCTAAAAAGTTTTTATGATGTTTCAACGAGTTTTCAGTGTTTCAACATGGTATTTTTGAATTTTTAATGAATTTTTATTATTTTTCAACGAGTTTTTAGAACGTTTCAATGATTATTCATAATGTTTTAACAAAATTTTAGTGTTTCAACATGTCAAAAAAAAGTCGTTACACTTTTTTTTTTTTTAATTTCCCAATGAATTTTTATCATTTTTTAATAAGTTTCTTAAAAGTTTTAACGAGTTTTTATGATGTTCCAACGAGTTTTCAATGTTTCAACATGGTGTTTTTGAATTTTTAATGAATTTTTATTATTTTTCAACGAGTTTTTAGAACGTTTCAATGATTATTCATAATGTTTTAACAAAATTTTAGTGTTTCAACATGTCGAAAAAAAGTCGTTACACTTTTTTTTTTTTTAAATTTTCCAATGAATTTTTATCATTTTTTCATAAGTTTCTAAAAAGTTTTAACGAGTTTTTATGATGTTCCAACGAGTTTTCAATGTTTCAACATGGTGTTTTTGAATTTTTTAATGAATTTTTATTATTTTTCAACGAGTTTTTAGAACGTTTCAATGATTATTCATAATGTTTTAACAAAATTTTAGTGTTTCAACATGTCAAAAAAAAGTCGTTACACTTTTTTTTTTTTTTTAATTTTCCAATGAATTTTTATCATTTTTTCATAAGTTTCTAAAAAGTTTTAACGAGTTTTTATGATGTTCCAACGAGTTTTCAATGTTTCAACATGGTGTTTTTGAATTTTTAATGAATTTTTATTATTTTTCAACGAGTTTTTAGAACGTTTCAATGATTATTCATAATGTTTTAACAAAATTTTAGTGTTTCAACATGTCGAAAAAAAGTCGTTACACTTTTTTTTTTTTTTAATTTCCCAATGAATTTTTATCATTTTTAATAAGTTTGTAAAAAGTTTTTATGATGTTTCAATGAGTTTTCAGTGTTTCAACATGGTGTTTTTGAATTTTTAATGAATTTTTATTATTTTTCAACGAGTTTTTAGAACGTTTCAACAATTTTTCATAATTTTTTAACAAAATTTTAGTGTTTCAACATGTCAAAAAAAAGTCGTTACACTTTTTTTTTTTTTAAATTTTCCAATGAATTTTTATCATTTTTTCATAAGTTTCTAAAAAGTTTTAACGAGTTTTTATGATGTTCCAACGAGTTTTCAATGTTTCAACATGGTGTTTTTGAATTTTTAATGAATTTTTATTATTTTTCAACGAGTTTTTAGAACGTTTCAATGATTATTCATAATGTTTTAACAAAATTTTAGTGTTTCAACATGTCGAAAAAAAGTCGTTACACTTTTTTTTTTTTTAATTTCCCAATGAATTTTTATCATTTTTAATAAGTTTGTAAAAAGTTTTTATGATGTTTCAATGAGTTTTCAGTGTTTCAACATGGTATTTTTGAATTTTTAATGAATTTTTATTATTTTTCAACGAGTTTTTAGAACGTTTCAATGATTATTCATAATGTTTTAACAAAATTTTAGTGTTTCAACATGTCGAAAAAAAGTCGTTACACTTTTTTTTTTTTTAATTTTCCGATGAATTTTTATCATTTTTTAATAAGTTTCTAAAAAGTTTTAACGAGTTTTTATGATGTTCCAACGAGTTTTCAGTGTTTCAACATGGTATTTTTGAATTTTTAATGAATTTTTATTATTTTTCAACGAGTTTTTAGAACGTTTCAACGATTTTTCATAATTTTTTAATAAAATTTTAGTGTTTCAACATATCAAAAAAAAGTCATTACACTTTTTTTTTTTTTTTTAAATTTTCCAATGAATTTTTATCATTTTTTAATGAGTTTCTAAAAAGTTTTAACGAGTTTTTATGATGTTCCAACGAGTTTTCAGTGTTTCAACATGGTGTTTTTGAATTTTTAATGAATTTTTATTATTTTTCAACGAGTTTTTAGAATGTTTCAATGATTATTCATAATGTTTTAACAAAATTTTAGTGTTTCAACATGTCAAAAAAAAGTCGTTACACTTTTTTTTTTTTTAAATTTTCCAATGAATTTTTATCATTTTTTAATAAGTTTCTTAAAAGTTTTAACGAGTTTTTATGATGTTTCAACGAGTTTTCAATGTTTCAACATGGTGTTTTTGAATTATTAATGAATTTTTATTATTTTTTAACGAGTTTTTAGAACGTTTCAACGATTTTTCATAATTTTTTAACAAAATTTTAGTGTTTCAACATGTCAAAAAAAAGTCGTTAACACTTTTTTTTTTTTAATTTCCCAATGAATTTTTATCATTTTTTAATAAGTTTCTAATAAGTTTTAACGAGTTTTTATGATGTTTCAACGAGTTTTCAGTGTTTCAACATGGTGTTTTTGAATTTTTAATGAATTTTTATTAATTTTCAACGAGTTTTTAGAATGTTTCAACGGTTTTTCATAATGTTTTAACAAAATTTTAGTGTTTCAACATGTCGAAAAAAAGTTTTTCTTTTTTTAATTTTCCAATGAATTTTTATCATTTTTTAATAAGTTTCTAAAAAGTTTTAACGAGTTTTTATGATGTTTCAACATGGTGTTTTTGAATTTTTAATGAATTTTTATTATTTTTTAACGAGTTTTTATGATGTTCCAGCGAGTTTCCAGTGTTTCAACATGTTGAAAAAATTCATTGAATTTTTGCACATTTTTTTTTTAGTTTTTAATGAAGTTTATTATTTTTCAACGGGTTTTTCAAAAGTTTCAATGAGTTTTTAGTGTTTCAATAACATGTTGAAAAAAATTCGTTAAATATTTTTAAATTTTCTAATGAATGTTTATCATTTTTTAACGAATTTTCTAAAAGTTTGTACAAGTTTTTATTATTTTTCAACGAGCTCTAGTGTTTCGACATGTTGAAAAAAACTCGTTGAACTTTTTTTTGGAACTTTCAATAAATTTTTATCATTTTCCAATGAGTTAAAAAAAAAATTTCAATAAATTTTTATTATTTTCTAACGAGTTTTTTAAAAGTTTCAATGAGTTTTTTTGACCTTCCAACGAGTTTTTATGATCTTTTAATGAGTTTCTAGTATTTCAACATGTTGAAAAAAACTCGTAGAAATTTTATTAATTTTGTTTTATTAAACTTTTCATTATTTTTTACAACTTTTTAAAAAAAAATTGAATTTTTCCTTCGACTCGAATTTTTGAATTTTTTTGGGGTTTTTTTAACTGAAACTAAAAAATTTTAAAAAATTGAAAAAACATGAAAAAAAGTTGAAATTTTAAAAAAGTTGAATAATTCAATAATTAAAGACGGAAAAATTCAAAAAAAAAAAATAGAAATAATCTAAAAAGCTTAAAAAAAAAGTTAAAAAGTAAAAAATTTAAAAAAGTTAAAAAAAATAAAATAGAAATTAAATTTTTGGAAAAATCGAAGTTGCTCAAAAAAGTTAAAAAAACTCTGGGAAAATTCGAAAAAGTCAAAGAAGTTCAAAAAATTTGAAAAAATGTAATGACTGGTTTATACTCTCAAAATCGAGAATTAAACTAAACTAAGAAGTAAATTGAAATAGTATTTAAAGAAAAAAACGCCCGAAAAAAATTCTCTAAGTGAAAGAATGCCAAAAAAAAAAAAAATTGTAAAAGGGAAAAAAATATTTATTAGTAAAATTTGACAGCTATCAATTTTTACACGTCAGAACTTCAAGTTTGACAGCTATCATTTATATTTTAGGGCATTAATTAGAAAAGGGAAATCCTTGAAAAAAAAATTGGTTCTAATAATATTCATTTTTTTCAATTAAATTTTTGTAATTCTTCATATTTCTCGTAATTTTGCTAATTCCCCTAATTTTTGTGTTATTTCACGTAATTTTTATAATTCTAATAATTTTTTGAAATTCGCGGTATTATCATGAATTTTTAAAAAATATCGTAATTTTCTCGTAATTCTCATAATTTTTATAATTCCCGTAATTTTTTGTTTTATTCCCTTAATTTTCGTAATTTTTGTAATTCCCAATTTTTACGTAAATTTTTTAAAACTATCATTCTTTTCTCGTAATTCCCGTAATTGCTGCAATTCCCGGTGTTGCCGTGAATTTTAAAAAATGATCGTTATTTCCGTAATTTTCTAATTCCTATAATTTCCATAATTTTTTAATTTTTTTCCCATTATCTTTCGTAATTTCCATAATTTCCATAATTTTTTGCTTTATTCCCGTAATGTTTGTAGTTCTCGTAATTTTCGTAATTTCCGTAAATTTTTGCAAATCTCGGCTTTATCGTAACCTTTTTTTAAATCATCGTTTTTTTTTTTTTTTCGTATTTCTGTAATTTCCTAATTTCCGTAATTTTTTTTCCTATAATCTGTCGAAATTCCCGTATTTTTTTTTTATTTCATAATTTTTATATTTCCCGAAATTTTTGTAATTCCCGTGAATTTTAAAAAATTATCGTAATTTTCTCGTAATTCCCGTAATTTTTCACAATTCCCGGTGTTTTCGTAAATTTTTAAAAACTATCGTAATTTTCGTAATTCTTCTAATTCCCATAATTTCCGTATTTTTCAATTTTTTTCCTGTGATTTTTCATTATTCCTAGAATTTCGTTTTATTCCCATAATTTTCGTAATTTCCGTAATTTTAATATTTTTCTGCAACAAATTCTTGCAATTTCTTCAAATTTTGTAATTCCAATTTTTTGGAATTCTTTTCAATTTCAACAAATTTTAAAGTACTTCCGGAATTCCAATAAATTTGTGCAATTCCAAAATTTTCAATTCCCTCAAATTTTATGCCATTCCAAATTTTTTGCAATTTTTTTTCAATTTTTCAATTCCAACAAATTTTCACAAATTTGGACATTTCTGTAATCCCAATAAATTTCTAACAATTCCAAAACTTTTGCAATTCCAACAAATTTTATGCAATTCACTATTTTTTTACAATTCTAATAATTCCATGCAATTTCGATAAATCTTCACATTTCTAACGAATTTTTGCAATTTCCTCAAATTTTTGCAATTCTAATAAATTAATACCATTCCAAAATTTTTGCAATTCCAAATTTTTTCAATTTTAAATTTTTTTCAATTCTAATATTTTTTTAAAATTTTGATAAATATTCACATTTCTAACGAATTCTTGCAATGTCTCCATATTTTCGCAATTCCAATAAATTTTTGCAATTCCTTTGAATTTTTAATTTTAACAAATATAAGTATTTTTGCAATTCCAATAAATTTTGGCAATTCCAATTTTTTTGCAATTTCTTTAAATTTTAATAAACCTTCGCAATTCCTTTGAATTTTTGCAAATTCAACAAATTTTTACAAACCCGAATATTTCTAGAATTCCAATAAACTTTTTGCAATTCTATAAAAAAAATTTCATTTCTAATAATTTTTGCAATTCCAATACATTCTTGCAATTTCTTTAAATTTTAATTTCTTAGAATATTTTGAAATTCCAACAAATTTTTGCAATTGATATTTTGCAATTCCAATAAATTTTTCAATTTCAAATTTTTTGCAATTCTAATTTTTTTTGCAATTCTAATAATTTTTTGCCATTCAATAATTTTTCACATTTCTAATGAATTTCTACAATTTCTTTGAATTTTTGCAATTTTTTAAAACTTGTAGTTTCTTTGAATTCCAATTCCAACAAATTCAATATTTCCGCAATTCCAATAAATTTTTGCAATTTCAATGTTTTTTTCGCAATCCCAATTTTTTTGCAATTCCAATAAATTTTCACATTTCGAACGAATTTTGCAATTCCAATAAATTTCTTTAATTCCAACAATTATTTTGCAATTTTAATGAAAATTAGCAAAATTACGAGAAAATTATTAGAATTACAGAAAAATTTATTGAAATTGCAAAAATTTATTAAAATGCAAAGTTTCGTTAAAAATGTGAGAAATTATGGGAATTGCAAAAATTATTAAAATTGCAGAAAGGTTTATTGAAATTGCAAAAATTATTAGAATTACGAAAAAATCAAAATTGCAAAAAATTTGTTGAAATTTAAAAAAAAAATGGAATTGCAAAAATTTATTGGAATTGGATTAATTTAGAATTGCAAAAAATTAAAAATTGCAACAAATTTAAAGTTGCAAAAGTTTGTTGAAACTTCAAAAAAAAAAAATATTGTAACTATGAAAATTTTTGCAGAAATATTGTACTTGGTTTTGTGAAAATTTTCTGGAATTGCAAAAATTCAAAGGAATTGTAAAACTCTAAAGAAATTGCAAATATGTAATTCGTTAGAAATTTATTGGAATTGCGACAAATTATTGGAATTGCAAAAAAGAAAATTATTGAAATTGTAAAAAATTATTAGAATTGCAAAAAATTAAAATTGCAAAAAATTCGTTAAAATTGCAATAAATTTATTGGAATTGTTGGAATTGCAAAATTTAAATAAATCGCAAAAATTGGTTAGAAATGTGAAAATTTATTGAAATTGCAAAAAATTTATTGGAATTGCCATAAATTTAGAATTGCAAAAAATTTAAAAAAGCAAGAGTTTGTTAAAATTTCAATTTTTTTTTTTTAATCTATTGTAATTGCAAAAACGTGTGCATACTTGGATTTGTAAAAGTTTGTTGGAATTGCAAAAATTCAAAGGAATTGCAAAAGTTTGGAGACATTGCAAGAATTCGTCGGAATTTTTTAATTCATTGAAAAATGATAAAAATTTATTAAAAATCCCAAATAAAATTTTAAAAAATTTAACGAGAAATCGTAAAAAAAAGTACAAAGAATACAAAAAAATGGCGAAAAATACAAAAAAAAAATACAAATTCAAAAATTCAAAAAATTGTAGAAAATGCAAAAATTAACTACAAAAAATATGATAGTTTTCGTAAACTTTCGATTTTTCCTTTTTTCTACATTTTTTTGTAATTTTTTGTTGAAATTATCATATTTTCTATTAATCTTTGTATTTTCGTATTTTTTTCTATTTTTCGGATTTTTCAAGATATTATAGATTTTCTTGTATTTATTGCATTTTTCGTATTTTTACATTATTTTTTTTTTTTTTTTTGTAATTATGTATCATATATTTTTTTAATACAAAATTGTAAAAAAGAAAAAAATATTTTAAAAAAAATCTAAGAAAATTAACGCCGGAAAAAATTTTTTTAAGAAAAAAAACGCCCAAAAAAAGAAAAAAAATTTTTAAGAAAAAAAACGCCCAAAGAAAGATTTTTTTTTTAAAAAGCTGTCATAGTTGATTATGACTATTTTTTTTCGGAAAGGTTGACATCAAATGTCATTATTTTTGACAATACATTGTTTTTGCATTGACGTCATCGAAATGTAATTTCTAAGTCAAAATGTAATTTCTGAGTCAAAAAGTAATTTCTGAGTCAAAATGTATAAATTTTTAGTCAAAATGTAATTTCTGAGTTAAAAAGTAATTTCTGAGTCAAAATGTAATTTCTGAGTCAAAATGTAGTTTCTGAATCAAAATATAATTTCTGCGTCAAAATTAGGACTCCGAGTCAAAATGTGATCTCTGAGTCAAAAAGTAATTTCCGAGTTAAAATGTAATTTCTGAGTCAAAATGTAATTTCTGAGTTAAAAAGTAATTTCTGAGTCAAAACATAACTTCTGAGTCGAAATGTAATTTCTGCGTCAAAATAAAGTTTTTTAGTCAAAAAAAATTTCTGATTCAAAATGTATAAATTAGCAAAACGTAATTTTTGCGTCAAATTAAAGTTTTCGAGTCATAATGTAATTTCTGAATCAAGATGTAATTTCTTGAATTAAAATGTAATTTCTACAGTAAAAATGTAATTTTTGAGTTAAAATGTAATTTTTGAGTCAAAATGTAATTTTTGAGTCAAAATGTAATTTTTGAGTCAAAATGTAATTTCTGAGTCGAAATGTAATTTCTGCGTCAAAATAAAAGTTTCCGAGTCAAAGTAATTTCTGAGTCAAAAAAATTAAATGGGAAAAATTGAAAATACAGAAAAAATGGAAAAAATAAAAAAATAAATAAAAAAAAAATAAAAAAAAGGGAAAAAAAGTTTTACAAAAAAAAAATGAAATTTAAGAAAAAATAGAAATAAAAAAAAATAAAAAAAAATTTAAAAAAATATAGAAAAAATGGAAGAAATAGAAAATAAAGATTAAATTTATTTTAAAAAAAAAACAGAAAAAATGGAAGAAATGAAAAAAAAATAAAAAAAATAAAAAAATAAAAAATTAGCTTAGCAAAAAAAATAAAACGAAAAAAAAATAAAAATTCAAAAAAATTGAAAATAATGAAAATTGAATGGGAAAAATTTGAAAAAAATGAAAATACAGAAAAGAAAAAATTTAAGAAAATAAAATTTAAAAAATTAAAAAAAAAATGGGAAAAAATATTTAACAAAAAAAAAAATCAAGAAAAAATAGAAATTAAAAAAATGAAAAAAAAAAACAGAAAAAATGGATAAAAAAAAAGGAAAAGGAGTTTTACAAAAAAAATAAAATGGGAAAAAAAGTTTAACAAAAAAAATAAAATTCAAGAAAAAATAAAAATTAGAAAAAAATTGAAAAAATAAAAAAAAAAACAGAAAAAAATTGAAAATACACATAAAATGGAAGAAATTGAAAAAAAACAAAAAAATTAAAAAAAAAAATTGGGAAAAAGTTTAAAAAACAAAATAAAAATGAAAATAAATTGAAAAAATGAAAAAATTGAAAATACAGAAAAATGGAAAAAAATTAAAAAAATAAAAAAAATGGAAAAAAAATAAAATTCAAGAAAAAATAAAAATAGAAAAAATAAAAAAAAATACGGAAAAAATAGAAGAAATAGAAAAAAAAATAGGAAAAGATTTACAAAAAAAATAAAATTCAAGACAAAATAAAAATTAAAAAAAATTTTAAAAATTGAAAATACAGAAAAAATGGATGAAATGAAAAAAATTAAAAGAATGAAAAAAAAAAAAAAATTGGGAAAAAAACTTCTACAAGTAAAAATAAAAATTAAAAAGAATTGGAAAAATAAAAAATGTGGCAAATTCTGAGTCAAAATGTAATTTTTGAGTCAAAATGTAATTTCTGAGCCAAAACTTAATTGCTGAGTCAAAATGTAATTTCTGAGTCAAAATGTAATTTCTGGGTCAAAATGTAGTTTCTGAATCAAAATGTAATTTCTGCGTCAAAATTAAGACTCCGAGTCAAAATGTGATCTCTGAGTCAAAAAGTAATTTCCGAGTCAAAATGTAATTTCTGAGTCAAAATGTAATTTCTGAGTTAAAAAAGTAATGTCTGAGTCAAAACATAATTTCTGAGTCGAAATGTAATTTCTGCGTCAAAATAAAGTTTCCGAGTCATAATGTAGTTTCTGAATCAAGATGTAATTTCTTGAGGTAAAATGTAATTTCTCCAGTAAAAATGTAATTTTTGAGTCAAAATGTAATTTCTGAGTTAAAATGTAATTTTTGAGTCAAAATATAATTTCTAAGTCGAAATGTAATTTCTGCGTCAAAATAAAGTTTCCGAGTCAAAGTAATTTCTGAGTCAAAAAAATTAAATGGGAAAAAATTGAAAATACAGAAAAAATGGAAAATATATAAAAATGAATTAAAAAAAAAACAAAAAAAGGGAAAAAAAGTTTTACAAAAAAAAAATAAAATTCAAGAAAAAATAGATATATAAAAAAAAATTAAAAAAAATTTAAAAAAAAACAGAAAAAATGGAAGAAATAGAAAAGGAGTTTTACAAAAAAAATTAAATTCAAGACAAAATAAAAATTAAAAAAAAAAAAAAACAGAAAAAATGGAAGAAAAAAAAAATATAAAAAAAAAAAAAAAAATTGGGAAAAAAAGTTTAACAAAAAAAATAAAATGAAAAAAAAAAAAAATCAAAAAAACTGAAAATAATGAAAATAATTTAATGGGAAAAATTTTAAAAAATTGAAAATACAGAAAAAATTTAAGAAATAAAAATAAAAAAAATTTTTAAAAAAAATGGGAAAAAAAATTGTAAAAGGGAAAAAAAAATTTAAAAAAAATAATCTAAGAAAATCAACGCCGGAAAAAAATTTTCCAAATAAAAAAATAACAAAAAAAAAATTGTAAAAAAGAAAAAAATATTAAAAAAAATAATCCAAGAAAATTAATGCCGGAAAAAAATTTTCTAAGTAAAAGAACACCAAAAAAAAATAATTGTAAAAAAGGAAAAATATTTAAAAAAAAATCTAAGAAAATTAACGCCGGAAAAAAAATTTTTAAGAAAAAAAACGCCCAAAAAAAATTTTCTAAGAATGCCAAAAAAAAAAAAAAAATAATTATAAATGGAAAAAAATATTTAAAAAAAATAATCTAAGAAAATTAACGCCGGAAAAAAATATTCTAAGTAAAAGAACATAAAAAAAAAAAATTGTAAAAAACAAAAAATTATTAAAAATCTAAAAAAATGGACGCCGGCAAAAAAAAATTTAAGAAAAAAACGCCCGAAAAAAATTTTCTAAGTGAAAGAATGCCAAAAAAAAAAAAATTGTAAAAGGGAAAAAAATATTTAAAAAAAAATAATCTAAGAAAATTAACGCCGGAAAAAAATATTCTAAGTAAAAGAACACCAAAAAAAAAATAATTGTAAAGAAAAAAATATATAAAAAAAATAATCTAAGAAAATTAATGCCGGAAAAAAATTTTCTAAGTAAAAGAACACCAAAAAAAAATAATTGTAAAAAAGGAAAAATATTTAAAAAAAAATCTAAGAAAATTAACGCCGGAAAAAAAATTTTTAAGAAAAAAAACGCCCAAAAAAAATTTTCTAAGAATGCCAAAAAAAAAAAAAAATAATTATAAATGGAAAAAAATATTTAAAAAAAATAATCTAAGAAAATTAACGCCGGAAAAAAATATTCTAAGTAAAAGAACATAAAAAAAAAAAATTGTAAAAAACAAAAAATTATTAAAAATCTAAAAAAATGGACGCCGGCAAAAAAAAATTTAAGAAAAAAACGCCCGAAAAAAATTTTCTAAGTGAAAGAATGCCAAAAAAAAAAAATTGTAAAAGGGAAAAAAATATTTAAAAAAAATAATCTAAGAAAATTAACGCCGGAAAAAAATATTCTAAGTAAAAGAACACCAAAAAAAAAATAATTGTAAAGAAAAAAATATATAAAAAAAATAATCTAAGAAAATTAATGCCGGAAAAAAATTTTCTAAGTAAAAGAACACCAAAAAAAAATAATTGTAAAAAAGGAAAAATATTTAAAAAAAAATCTAAGAAAATTAACGCCGGAAAAAAAATTTTTAAGAAAAAAAACGCCCAAAAAAAATTTTCTAAGAATGCCAAAAAAAAAAAAAATAATTATAAATGGAAAAAAATATTTAAAAAAAATAATCTAAGAAAATTAACGCCGGAAAAAAATATTCTAAGTAAAAGAACATAAAAAAAAAAAATTGTAAAAAACAAAAAATTATTAAAAATCTAAAAAAATTGACGCCGGCAAAAAAAAATTTAAGAAAAAAACGCCCGAAAAAAATTTTCTAAGTGAAAGAATGCCAAAAAAAAAAAATTGTAAAAGGGAAAAAAATATTTAAAAAAAATAATCTAAGAAAATTAACGCCGGAAAAAAATATTCTAAGTAAAAGAACACCAAAAAAAAATAATTGTAAAAAAGAAAAAATATTTAAAAAAAAATCTAAGAAAATTAACGCCGGAAAAAATTTTTTCAAGAAAAAAAACGCCCAAAAAAAATTTTCTAAGAATGCCAAAAAAAAAAAAAAAAAATTATAAAGGGAAAAAAATGTTTAAAAAAAATAATCTAAGAAAATTAACGCCGGAAAAAAATTTTCCAAATAAAAAAACAACAAAAAAAAAATTGTAAAAAACAAAAAATTATTAAAAAAAAAAAAAATCTAAAAAAATTAACGCCGGAAAAAAAAAAATTTAAGAAAAAAACGCCCGAAAAAAATTTTCGAAGTGAAAGAATGCCAAAAAAAAAAAAATTGTAAAAGGGAAAAAAATATTTAAAAAAAATAATCTAAGAAAATTAACGCCGGAAAAAAATATTCGAAGTAAAATAACACCAAAAAAAAAAAAAACTAAAAAAGAAAAAATATTTTAAAAAAATAATCTAAGAAAATTAACGCCGGAAAAAAAAATTCTAAGTAAAAGAACACCAAAAAAAAAAAAACTGTAAAAAAGAAAAAATATTTTAAAAAAATAATCTAAGAAAATTAACGCCGGAAAAAAATTTTCCAAATAAAAAAACAACAAAAAAAAAATTGTAAAAAACAAAAAATTATTAAAAAAAAAAAAAATCTAAAAAAATTAACGCCGGAAAAAAAAAATTTAAGAAAAAAACGCCCGAAAAAAATTTTCGAAGTGAAAGAATGCCAAAAAAAAAAAATTGTAAAAGGGAAAAAAATATTTAAAAAAAATAATCTAAGAAAATTAACGCCGGAAAAAAATATTCGAAGTAAAAGAACACCAAAAAAAAAAAAACTAAAAAAGAAAAAATATTTTAAAAAAATAATCTAAGAAAATTAACGCCGGAAAAAAAAATTCTAAGTAAAAGAACACCAAAAAAAAAAAAAACTGTAAAAAAGAAAAAATATTTTAAAAAAATAATCTAAGAAAATTAACGCCGGAAAAAAATTTTCCAAATAAAAAAACAACAAAAAAAAAATTGTAAAAAAGAAAAAAATATTAAAAAAAATAATCTAAGAAAATTAATGCCGGAAAAAAATTTTCTAAGTAAAAGAACACCGAAATTTTTTTTTACCAGGATTTTCGATAACGAAAATTAATTTTTTAATTATTTTACTGGTAAATTTTTTTCTTAATCATTTTTTGCCGGATTTTTTTTTACCGGTTTTTTTTTTACCGGAAATTTTTTTTACCGGGATTTTCGATAAAGAAGATTATATATTTACTTTTTTCACCGGGATTTTTTTTTTTTTAACGGGATTTTCGATAAAGAAAATTAATTTTTTACTTTTTTTTACCGATAAATTTTTTTTTAAGCATTTTTTACCGGACTTTTTTTACCGAAAAATTTTACTCTTTTTTTTTACCGGGATTTTTGGTAAGGAAAATGATTTTTTTACCGGTAAATTTTTTTTTCAATCATTTTTTACCGGCTTCTTTTTTAGCCGGAATTTTTTTTACTGGGATTTTCGATAAAGGAAATTAATTTTTACTTTTCTTACCGATAATTTTTTTTTTAATCATTTTTTACCGGATTTTTTTTTTACCGGAATTTTTTTTTTTACCGGGATTTTTATGAAATCATAGAAAAATTGTAAATTTTATTTCTTATATTTTTATGATTTTCGTGTTTTATGTAATTTTCCAAGAAAAAATTTCCAGGATTTTTTCGAATTTTTATAATCTTTTGTCATTTCCCTAAATTTTCATGATTTTTTGTGAATTTTATGAGTTTTGGAAATTTTCATGATTTTTGTGATTTTCGTAAATTTTCATGATTTTTGTAGATTTTTTGGATTTCTATAAATTTTTATGATTTTCTTGATTTTCATGATTTTTTGTGCATTTTTATAATATTGGGAAATTTTTGTGGTTTTTGTAAATTTTTACAAATTTCTACGATCGATCGCAATTTTTTTTGTCGATATCGATTTTAATTTTTATTTTATCGATACCAACGTCATTATGTTTTTGATCGATATTTGTTTTTAATCGATATGGATTTTTCTATTTTTTTAATAATACATATCAATTTTTTATCAATATCGATATTTTTCTTATAAATATCAATACTAGATAAAAAAATCGATTCGATATATTTTTTTTATATAGGTTAGTCAGACGATCTTTTGATATTTTTCGACCAGATATCGATTTTTTATTTTTATAAAATTAAAAAAATAACGATTCGATATTTTGATATATGTATTTTTTTCATACAGGCCAATTTCAATGAAAAAATATCAATATATTTAAAATATCGATATTGTTTCCAATTATATCGATATATTAAATTTATTGACGATACATATTTCGAAACATGATATCGATATTTTTACCACACAAACTGCGTAATTTTTGGAAATTTTCATGATTTTTGTAAATTTTTACGATTGTAAATTTCTATGATTTTTTATGCATTCTTATGATTCTTGGAAATTTTTATGATTTTTATAAATTTTCATGATATTTAGAAATGTTCATGATTTTTGTGATTTTTTTAAATTTTCATGTTTTTTTGTGCATTTCGTGATTTTTGTAAATTTTTATGATTTTTGTAAAATTTCATAATTTTTGGAAATTTCCATGATTTTTGTGATTTTTGAAAATTTTCATAATTTTCGTGATTTTTGTAAATTTATTACATATATTACAAAAATTCAAAAAAATCATGGAAATTAAGACAATCAGGAAAATTACAAAATCACGAAAATCATAAAAAATTCCAAATATAATGAAAATTAATTCACAAAAATCATGAAAATTTCCAAAAATTACAGAAATTTACAAAAATCACAAAAATCATGAAAATTTACAAAAAAATTTATGCGAAAAGAACAAAAATTATGAAAATTTGAGAAATCACAAAAATTATTATGAAAATTTTGTAAAATTACGAAAATTATAAAAAAAATTAAATTCATAAAAATTTCCATAAATTACAAAAAAATTTAAAAAACAAAAAAATTTAAAATTCATAAAAATTCCGAATGTCTCAAAAATTTTCAAAAATCATAAATTTTTTTTCAAAAATCATAAAAATTTGAAAAATTACAAAATTACAAAATGATAAAAAATTTCAAAAATTTTCAAGTCAATTTATAAAATTCACAAAAATCATGAAAATTTCTAAAAATCATAAAAATGCACAAAAAATTTATGTGTGAAAAGAATAAAAATTATAAAAATTTGAAAAATCACAAAAATTTTAAAAACGCACAAAATCATGAAAATCATTAAAAAAAAAATTCATAAAAATTTCCAAAAATCACAAAAATTTGATTGATTTGATTTTCGAAAATTTTTGAAATTTTCGAAATATCTTATTATTTTTTTAATTTTTGGAAATTTTTGTCATTTTTGGAAATTTTTATGAATTTTATTCTTATGATTATCGCAATTTTCTAAAATTTACATGATTTTTGAAAATTTTCAAAATTTTCGAAATTTTTTATCATTTTTGTAATTTTTCAAATTTTTATGATTTTGAAAATTTTCATGTTTTTTGAAAATTTTTGAGATTACATATCGGAGTTTTCATGAATTTTAATTTTTTTTATGATTTTGGTGATTTTTGAAAATTTTTGTGTTTTTGAAATTTTTTATGATTTTTGTAAATTTTTATGAATTTTTTTTTTTTCATGATTTTCATGATTTTGTGCATTTTTAAAATTTTTGTAATTTTTCAAATTTTTATAATTTTTATTCTTTTCGCACAAAAATTTTTTGTGCATTTTTATGATTTTCAGAAATTTTCATGATTATTGTGAATTTTATAAATTGACTTGAAAATGTTTGAAATTTTCGAAATTTTTTATCATTTTGTAATTGTAATTTTTCAAATTTTTATGATTTTTGAAAAATTTTATGATTTTCGAAAATTTTTGAGATATATTTTTATGAATTTAATTTTTTTTTATAATTTTCGTAATTTTCCAAAATTTTCATAATAATTTCTGTGATTTCTCAAATTTTCATAATTTTTGTTCTTTTCGCCTAAAATTTTTTGTAAATTTTCATGATTTTTGTGATTTTTGTGAATTTCTATGATTTTTGGAAATTTTCATGATTTTTGTAAATTTCTATAATTTTTATTACATATTATGAAAATATGTAATAAATTTACAAAAATCACGAAAATTATGAAAATTTTCAAAAATCACAAAAATCATGGAAATTTCCAAAAATTATGAAATTTTACAAAAATCATAAATATTTACAAAAATCACGAAATGCACAAAAATCATAAATATTTACAAAAATCACGAAATGCACAAAAAATCATGAAAATTTACAAAAATCACAAAAAACATGAAAATTTCTAAATATAATGAAAATTTATAAAAATCATAAAAATTTCCAAGAATCATTAGAATGCATAAAAAATCATAGAAATTTACAATCATAAAAATTTACAAAAATCATGAAAATTTCCAAAAATCACGTAGTTTGTGTGGTAAAAATATCGATATCAAGTTTCGAAATATCGTCAATAAATTTAATATATCGATATTATTGGTGACAATATCGATATTTTAAATATATTGATATTTTTTCATAGAAATTGGCCTGTATGAAAAAAATACATATTATATCAAAATATCGAATCGATATTTTTATAATTTTATAAAAATAAAAAATCGATATCTGGTCGAAAAATATCAAAATATCGTCTGACTAACCTATATAAAAAAAATATATCGAATCGATTTTTTTATCTATTACCTATCGAAAAAATATTTAAAAAAAATAATCTAAGAAAATTAACGCCGGAAAAAAAATATTCTAAGTAAAAGAACACCAAAAAAAAAATAATTGTAAAAAAGAAAAAAATATTTAAAAAAAATAATCTAAGAAAATTGACGCCGGAAAAAATTTTTTAAGAAAAAAAAAGCCCAAAAAAAAATTTCTAAGTAGAAGAATGCCAAAAAAAATAGTTGTAAAAGGAGAAAAAATATTTTAAAAAAATAATCTAAGAAAATTAACGCCGGAAAAAAAAATTCTAAGTAAAAGAAAAACAAAAAAAAAAAAAATTGTAAAAAAGAAAAAATATTTAAAAAAAAATCTAAGAAAATTAACGCCGGAAAAAATTTTTTTAAGAAAAAAAACGCCCAAAAAAAATTTTCTAAGAATGCCAAAAAAAAAAAATTATTATAAAGGGGAAAAAATGTTTAAAAAAAATAATCTAAGAAAATTAACGCCGGAAAAAAATATTCTAAGTAAAAGAACATAAAAAAAAAAATTGTAAAAAACAAAAAATTATTAAAAATCTAAAAAAATTAACGCCGGCAAAAAAAAATTTAAGAAGAAAACGCCCGAAAAAAATTTTCTAAGTGAAAGAATTGTAAAAAAGAAAAGAATATTTAAAAAAAATAATCTAAGAAAATTGACGCCGGAAAAAATTTTTTAAGAAAAAAAAAGCCCAAAAAAAAATTTCTAAGTAGAAGAATGCCAAAAAAAATAGTTGTAAAAGGAGAAAAAATATTTTAAAAAAATAATCTAAGAAAATTAACGCCGGAAAAAAAAATTCTAAGTAAAAGAACACCAAAAAAAAAAAAAATTGTAAAAAAGAAAAAAATGTTTAAAAAAAATAATCTAAGAAAATTAACGCCGGAAAAAAATTCTATGTAAAAGAACACCAAAAAAAAAATTGTAAAAAAGAAAAAAATATTAAAAAAAATAATCTAAGAAAATTAACGCCGGAAAAAAAAATTTTAAAGAAAAAAAGGCCGGAAAAAAATTTTCTAAGAAAAAAAAACGCCGAAAAAAAATAAATGTAAAAGGGAGAAAAATATTTAAAAAAAAATAATCCAAGAAAATTAACGTCGGAAAAATGTTTTTCAAATAAATATTCAAAATCTTACCTTTTCAATTTCATACTCGAGCTGGTGCTGCCTCTTCCCAATTTCCGACTGATGCTGTGCCAATGTCCCGAGCCAAAGCTCGTCCCACAACAACGTAATCCTCCTCAACTCCTTAACCAACAACTGCACCTGCCCTATAGTCTCCGCATCCTGCTTCTTCAACGTCTCCACCATCGTTTCAAAACAACTTTGCAACCCATCTCCTTCACTCTCGTATTCTTCCTCTTCCTCTTCCTCCTCCTCTAATAAGCGGATTTCGTTGAAGTTGCCTTCTAAGGCCCCGACTACAGCAGGGAAAGTGATCAGATGCGGAGCATCTTGCGCCACGCGGCAAAGTAAATCCGAGACCCGATGTCGCACATAACTTTCCGGATGATTCAAACGAGAAAATAATTGCGGAATTATTGATTTCCAAGGTTGAGTTGGAGTAGTTTGTAAACCTTGTTCTAGAATCGTTTGCAACTCTAGAGCATATTTTACTGTTAACCGGAGTAGTCTTAAAGTGATCGTAATTGTATTGCAATTTGTTTCACTTAGTTGCAAATACTTAAAGTAAGCTTCAGCGCTTAGAGAATAGTAAAAGTAGAGGGATTTTTGGTTTTTCTGCCAAATTTCCATGACCCGACCGATCAGGTTGGAATGTTCCAGAACGGTGATTTGGCGCAGGCGGGTCTCGACTGATTGGGAGGGGTTTTTGTCGTCGTCCCGAGGTTCGGATAGGATCGAGTAGATTTTTTCTAGGTCGTCGAGTGAGTGGTCCGGAGGTAGGAGGTTTTTGATTTCCGACCGGTATTCGTCTGAAAGGCTACAAAAAAATTTGAGTTTAATAATGTAATTATGTACATATCAAAAAATTCAAAATTATGAAAAAAAAAAACATATTTATTAAATACATTTCTTGAAATAAATTTTCTAAATTTTTTAAAATTTTTCTGAATGTTTTAAGAGTTTTTTGAATTTTTTGGTTCAAACTTTTGAATGTTCTCAAATTTTTGAATTCTTTTTAATTTTTAATTGTAATGATTTTTTTTTTTTAAATAAATTTAAATTATACCAAATTTTAATTTTTTTTATATTATCGATTTTATTAATTTCTTTGACTTCAAAAAAAATGTATTTTTGAATTTTTTTTGAAGTTTTAAATTTTTTCATATTATTAGGTTTTTTTAAGGTTTTTTAAAATTTTTGGATTTTTTTAATTTTATGATTAGTATACATTTTTAAATTTTTCTAGATTTATCCAATTTCTTGAATTTTTCAAGTCTTGAATTTTTTTTATATTTTCGAATTTATCAAGTTTTTTTTTTGGGTTTTCTCATTTTTTTTTTATATATTCGGGTTTATCAAGTTTTTTTTTTTCTTCATATTTTTGAATTTTTTTTTGATTAATCTAATTTTTTCAATATTGTGTTTTTGAATTCTTTTGAATTTTTCAAGTCTTGAAATTGTTTCATATTTTCTAGATTATTAGGGTTTTTTAAGGTTTTTTAAAATTTTTCGATTTTTTTAAATTTCACGATTAGTATAAATTTTTGAATTTTTTGAGGTTTGTCCAATGTCTTGAATTTTTCAAGTCTTAATTTTTTTTTATATTTTCGAATTTATCAAGTTTTTTTGGGTTTTTTTCAATTTTTTTTTATATTTTCGAGTTTATCAAATTTTTAAAAAAATTTTGTTTCATATTTTTGATATTTATGATTTTTTTTCAATTTGTCAAATTTTTTAAATTTTTTTGTTTTTTTGAATTTTGTTGTTTGAAGTCTTATTTTTTTTATATTTTCGAGCTTTTTAATTTTTTTTTTATATTTTTGATATTTAAAAATTTTAAAAAAAACTTAAACTCGAAAATATAAAAAAAACTTAAAACTTCAAAAATTCGAAAGAGTTCGAGTTTTTCGTTATTTTTCAAACAAAAAAACTTTATAAAATCGAAAATATAAAGAAAATTCCAAAAAACTTGAAAAATTTAAAAAAATTCAAAAATTCGGAAAAGGACCCCGCAATATTTAAATGAAAATTGGTTACCCATGATATTTGGATAAAATTTAAATATGTTATTGGGGATGTCATAAACAACATTTTTCACCATGGGCACAACCCTGTATATATGACAGGTGAGGCGTGGTTAGCTGTCAAATATTGGAATCCTATATCCAAAAGCAGAGTGACTATGACAGATTTTAATGAACGAAATATCGACCAAGTTAAGTCGAAAAATGTCAACCATTTTGACACCTGTCAAAACTTTGCCAAACGGCAGCACACATATTTTATCATGTCATTTAACATTTTTAACTTGTATGTAAATTCTGAAATCAAAAATTGAAAAAAAAAAATGACAGAACTGTCAAATCCTGTCATTTGTTTTAGTAGAAAATAATACTCTAATCTCCTTCTTTTTTGTTTCAAGATAGTTTATTGGTAATAAAACATTGAACAAAGTTCATGCATGTCACAAAAAGCTATTAACAGATTCTGACAGTTGTCAAAATGCATGGAACCAGATTAGAGTTTTTTGATTTTTTTTTAGATCTTCATAATATTTTCAGTTTATTAGATTTTTCAATTTTTGGAACTCATGTAATTTTCGAATAATTTTTCCGGTTTTAATTTTTTTTGATTTCGTTAGTTTTTCAAATTATGTATTTTAATTTTACTCAGAGTTTTGAATTTTTTTAAACATTTTTAATTTTTGAAAAATTTTTGAATTTCTCTTTAAATTTTTAAAATCTTCACATTTTTCAGTTTATTAAATTTTTCAATTTTATCAAATTTTGTGAATTCTCATAATTTTTTAAAAAATTTTGAATTTTTTCTAAATATTTTATTAATTTTTCAAATTATGTTCCATGTTTTGATTTTTTTTAAGTTTAGAGTTTTTCAAGTTTTATTGAATTTTTTTTAAACATTTTTGAATATATCTGTTTTTTTTTAATTTTCCAAATTTGTATTTTAATTTTTTGAACCTGTCAAGTTTTTTCGATTTTTTTGAACATTTTAAACTTTCTAAAAAAATCCCGTTTTTTATAATTTCCTGAATCTTTTCATATTTCCCAGTTTGTCAAGTTTTTTTTTTGAATGTTATTGAATTTTTCAATTTTTGTGAATTTTTCAATTTTTTTAAATTATTTAGTACAAATTTTCCGATTTTGTCAAGTTTTTTTTGAAATTTTTCAAAATTTTTAAATTTCAGAATTTTTTTAAATATTGAAAAATTGAAAAAAAAAAATTACTTTAAAATTAGACCAAAAAGAAAAAATCAAAAAGTAAGAAAAACTTATAAAATTTAAAAATATGTACCAAAAAAATTTTCAAAAACCATATTATATTTTTAGTTTGAATCTTGAAAATTTTCAATTTTTTTGATTTTTCTAAATTTTGAAATTTTTGGATTTTTAAAAATTTTTGAATTTTTTTATATTATTGAAAAATGTACTTACATTAGTACAATTTCTAGAAAATAATTTTAATTCGAACTTTTTTAAACTAGTCAATTTTTTCAAATTTTCCAAAATTTTAATTTTTTAAATTTTACATTTGAATCTTTTCATATTTTCCAGTTTAAGATTTTTTGAATTTTTCAATATGTAGGTTTTTTGATTTTTTCAAAGTTTTATATTTTTTTGAACTTGTCATTTTTTTTAAATTTTTCAAAAATGTTTTTTGTTTTATTCAAAGTTTTAATTTTTTGGAATTCATTCATTTTTTTTTTTAATTTTTTGAATTTTTTTAAATATTTCCATATTTTCTAGTTCAGGTTTATTTGAATTTTGCAATTTTTTTGAATTTTTAAATTTTTAGAAAAATTGAAATGTTAAAAAAAAATTAAAATACATACATACTACATAATTAAAAAAATTCAAAAAACTTGAAATTTTTTACAAAAATTTCAAGAATTCAAAAAATTCAAAAAAAATTAAAAATTTTGAGAAATTCAAAAGAATTCAAAAAATCAAAAATTTTAAAAAATTAACAATATTTTTTTTTTCTTTTTTCAACATTCAAAAAAATTCACTAATTTGAAGATTTTGAAAAAAAAATCTTTTAGAAATTGTACTAAAGTTAGTACATTTTTTGATCTAGAATTTTAAATTCTAAAAAAATCTCAAAAAAAAAAAACAAAATTTTTGACAAATCCAAAAAAAATTCAGAAAAACTCGAAAATTTGGAAAAATTTAAACCAAAATATGTGACAAATTCAAAACAATATAAAAAAAATCAAAAATGTTGAAAAATTCAGAAAAATTCAAAATTTTTCTCCTTCATAAAATTAAAATTATTTTCTAGAAATTGTACTAATGTAAGTACATTTTTCAATAATATAAAAAAATTCAAAAATTTTTAAAAATCCAAAAATTTCAAAATTTAGAAAAATCAAAAAAATTGAAAATTTTCAAGATTCAAACTAAAAATATAATATGGTTTTTTGAAAATTTTTTTGGTACATATTTTTAAATTTTATAAGTTTTTCTTACTTTTTGATTTTTTCTTTTTGGTCTAATTTTAAAAGTAATTTTTTTTTCAATTTTTCAATATTCAAAAAAATTCAGAAATTTAAAAATTTTGAAAAATTTCAAAGAAAACTTGACAAAACCGGGAAATTTGTACTAAATAATTTAAAAAAATTGAAAAATTCACAAAAATTGAAAAATTCAATAACATTCAAAAAAAAAACTTGACAAACAAATTTTTAAAAAATTTAAAATGTTTAAAAAAATTCAAAACTCTGAGAAAAATTAAAATACATAATTTGAAAAACTAACGAATTCAAAAAAAATTAAAACCTGAAAAATTATTCGAAAATTACATGAGTTCCAAAAATTGAAAAATCTAATAAACTGAAAATATTATGAAGATCTAAAAAAAAATTAAAAAACGAGGTAAATTCAAAAAATCTTACAAAATTAAAAAAATTCAAAAGAACTTAAAAACTTTAAAAAATTCAAAACTGAAAAAAAAATCAAAATAAAAATTTTAAAAAACTCAATCTTCAAAATAAAAGGATTTAAATATTTCAAGAACTTGAAAAATTTAAAAATTTCTAGAAAATTTAAAATGTTCAAAAAGTTCAAAAGAACTTGAGAAGTTAAAAAAAATTCAAAACTTTGAAAAAAATCAAAATAGAAATTCAAAAAAAAATCAAACTGGAAAATGAAAAGATTTGAAAAGTTTCAGATAACATGGAAAATTCAACAGTTTTTAGAAAATTTAAAATGTTCAATAAATTTAAAAAAAAAAATGACACGTTCAAAAAAATTTAAAACGTAAAAAAAAATCGAAAAACATGTATTTTAAAAATTCAAAAAAAAAGAAAAATTTGAAAAAACCCAAACTGAAAAATATGGAAAGATTGGAAAAAATTCAATAAAATTCAAAACTTTGAAGGAATCAAAAAACATTTTTGAAAAATCTCAAAAAACTGAAAAATATGTTAATTCAAAAAAATGACAAGTTTAAAAAAAATTTAAACTTAGAGAAAAATTTAAAAATTGAAAAAACATATGTATTTGAAAAATTTTAAAAAACCTGAAATGGAAAATATGGAATGATTTAAATTTAAAATTCGAAAAATTAAAGTTCAAAAAAATTCGAAAGTTTAAAAAAAAAAAACAGAAAACACATTTGAAAAATTCAAAAAAAAAAATAAAAATTCAAAAGAATTGAATTCAAAAAAACTTGAACTGGAAAATATGGAAAGATTGAAAATAATTCAAAACATTCAAAAAAAATGCCAAGTTCAAAAAATTCAAAACTTTGAAATAATGAAAAAAGATTTTTGAAAAATTCAGGAAATTTAGAATATTCAAAAAATTCAAAAGAAAATTAAATAAGTTATGTATTTGAAAAATTTAAAAAAATTGAAAAATACAAAAAAAAAAACTTAACTGGAAAATATGGAAAGAATTAAATGTAAAATCAAAAAATTAAAATTTACCAAAAAAAATTCGAAAAAATTTAAAATTTTGCAAAAAATCAAAAAACACATTCAAAAAATTCAAAGAAGCTTAAAAATTCAAAAAAAATGCAAAAATTCAAAAGAATTAAAAAATTGAAAAAAAAATTGACAAGTTCAAAAAATTAAAAACTTTGGAAGAATGAATCAAAAAAAATTTTTGAAAAATTCAAAAAAAAATTAAAAATTCTGGAAATTTAGAATATTCAAAAAATTCAAAAGAAAATGACCAATTCAAAAAATATTAAACAAGTTATGTATTTGAAAAATTTAAAAAAATTGAAAAATACAAAAAAAAAAACTTAACTGGAAAATATGGAAAGAATTAAATGTAAAATCAAAAAATTAAAATTTACCAAAAAAAATTCGAAAAAATTTAAAATTTTGCAAAAAATCAAAAAACACATTCAAAAAATTCAAAGAAGCTTAAAAATTCAAAAAAAATTAAAAAATTCAAAAGAATTAAAAAATTGAAAAAAAAATTGACAAGTTCAAAAAATTAAAAACTTTGAAAGAATGAATCAAAAAAAATTTTTGAAAAATTCAAAAAAAAATTGAAAATTCTGGAAATTTAGAATATTCAAAAAATTCAAAAGAAAATGACCAATTCAAAAAATATTAAACAAGTTATGTATTTGAAAAATTTAAAAAAATTGAAAAATACAAAAAAAAAAACTTAACTGGAAAATATGGAAAGAATTAAATGTAAAATCAAAAAATTAAAATTTACCAAAAAAAATTCGAAAAAATTTAAAATTTTGCAAAAAATCAAAAAACACATTCAAAAAATTCAAAGAAGCTTAAAAATTCAAAAAAAATTAAAAACTTTGAAAGAATGAATCAAAAAAAATTTTTGAAAAATTCAAAAAAAAATTGAAAATTCTGGAAATTTAGAATATTCAAAAAATTCAAAAGAAAATGACCAATTCAAAAAATATTAAACAAGTTATGTATTTGAAAAATTTAAAAAAATTGAAAAATACAAAAAAAAAAACTTAACTGGAAAATATGGAAAGAATTAAATGTAAAATCAAAAAATTAAAATTTACCAAAAAAAATTCGAAAAAATTTAAAATTTTGCAAAAAATCAAAAAACACATTCAAAAAATTCAAAGAAGCTTAAAAATTCAAAAAAAATTAAAAAATTCAAAAGAATTAAAAAATTGAAAAAAAAATTGACAAGTTCAAAAAATTAAAAACTTTGAAAGAATGAATCAAAAAAAATTTTTGAAAAATTCGAAAAAAAAAATTGAAAATTCTGGAAATTTAGAATATTCAAAAAATTCAAAAGAAAATGACCAATTCAAAAAATATTAAACAAGTTATGTATTTGAAAAATTTAAAAAAATTGAAAAATACAAAAAAAAAAACTTAACTGGAAAATATGGAAAGAATTAAATGTAAAATCAAAAAATTAAAATTTACCAAAAAAAATTCGAAAAAATTTAAAATTTTGCAAAAAATCAAAAAACACATTCAAAAAATTCAAAGAAGCTTAAAAATTCAAAAAAAATTAAAAAATTCAAAAGAATTAAAAAATTGAAAAAAAAATTGACAAGTTCAAAAAATTAAAAACTTTGAAAGAATGAATCAAAAAAAATTTTTGAAAAATTCGAAAAAAAAAATTGAAAATTCTGGAAATTTAGAATATTCAAAAAATTCAAAAGAAAATGACCAATTCAAAAAATATTAAACAAGTTATGTATTTGAAAAATTTAAAAAAATTGAAAAATACAAAAAAAAAAACTTAACTGGAAAATATGGAAAGAATTAAATGTAAAATCAAAAAATTAAAATTTACCAAAAAAAATTCGAAAAAATTTAAAATTTTGCAAAAAATCAAAAAACACATTCAAAAAATTCAAAGAAGCTTAAAAATTCAAAAAAAATGCAAAAATTCAAAAGAATTAAAAAATTGAAAAAAAAATTGACAAGTTCAAAAAATTAAAAACTTTGGAAGAATGAATCAAAAAAAATTTTTAAAAAATTCAAAAAAAAATTGAAAATTCTGGAAATTTAGAATGTTCAAAAAATTTAAAAAAAAAATGACAAGTTCAAAAAAAATCAAACTGAAAAATATGGAAAGATTTAAATATAAAATATAAAAATAAAAATTAAATTAAAAAGAAATTTGAAAAATTCGAAAAAATTGAAAAATTTTAAAAAATCGAAAAAATTGAAAAATTTAAAAAAACTTAAACTGGAAAATATGGAACGAATGAAAAAAATTCCAAAGACTCAAAAATTACAACTTCAAAAAATTCAAAACTTTGAAAAAATCAAAATATATATTTGAAAAATTCAAAAAAACCAAACTAGAGAATATGGAAAGATTCAAATGTAAAATTAAAAACTTGAAATTTCAAAATATTCAAAAAAAAAATACAAATTCAAAAATTTTAAAGAATCAAAAAACATATTTGAAAAATTCAAAAAAATTCAGGAATTCAAGAATGTCCAAAAAATTCAAGAAAAACTGACAAGTTGAAAAAAATTTAAAACTTTGAAAAAATCAAAAAACTAGAAAAATTGAAAAAAAAATTATTATTATTATTATTAATTCGAAACCATAAAGTAATAATAATTATGTAAATTGCTTCAAAACTAATCAGAAAATGGTATTTTCATTTTATCAAAAAAAAAATCTTTTTTCTGGAAAATTCAAATTTTCATGAAAATTTATTATAAAAAATTATTCTTTTTTCTTCCAAAAAATTTAGCCTTTAGAGCTTTTAACTAACAAATTATAGGAGCTGCATTAAAATGATCTGAAAACGATTTGTAAGGGGTTTAATTGACTTTATTTTGAGCCTAATTACGTCATGATCGGATAAAAATTAATGGAGTTATGAAACAAAATCTGGATCAATGTCAATTTTTAAAAAATTAAATTTGGTAATTTTGACATATCATAAAAATGCCAATTACTCGAAAACTAATCAATAAAGTTGCAATTTTTTTTTTGGTGAATCGATAGAGGAAATATGAACGCACGTTACTGTGATAATCAGATTTTCCAACTAAACTCAGATTTTTACAAAGAAAAATCGAAAAATTATGCATTTTGGATTTTTTAATAAATAAGTACCTATCATAACCGATAAAATTATGTAACAATAATGGGACAAAAACAGAACTTTTAAATCAAAATTGCATTTCTTGTGAGTTGGATTACTAAATTTACTCGAAAACCAATCAAAAAAGTTGCATTTTTTTTGATAAATCAATAAAGGAAGAATAAGCGCAAATCACTATAACAATCAAGTTTTCCAATTGATGAAATTTAAGACAAGTAAATAAAAATCTCGCTTACCTTTTTGTATCATTGTCGACAATCTTCTTGCCCCACTTGTAGCACCAATTCCCAAACGAATTCCAACTTTTCGCCAAACTTTGACACTGATTGGCACTGAACTGCAACAGCTTCCCAATGGCAACATCGCGACTGGGAATCGAATCTTCTAGTGACGGCAACTCCGGCAACACCATCAATAATTTACCCAAAGGACTTCTAAGTTCTGTACAATTGATTTCAGTTGTTTGCATCCAATTTGCGAGTTTCAATAGAAGTTTGCTGCTAAGTTTTTTGTGTTCTTGACTTGAGTAGATTTCTGAGTATTTTGAGATTGAGGTTGATATTAAGGCGCATAGGTTAAAAGTGTCGTCAGAATTTTTTGCATGAGCGAGTTTTATTAATTCTATTACAGCTTGGGAGTTGTCAAGAGTGAAAAAACTTAAGTCGGTTTTTTCGGTGAATTCACTCAAATTTGTAAAGTTGATTTGTTTGGTTTGAAAGAATTTTTCTAGTTGGGTTGAGGCAAAGTTAAGGTTGCTTTCTTTGCGGGCCCGTTTCACTACTTCAAGTCTTAAGTTGCTTGAAAATAGGTTTGAACCTTGATTGAATTGTTCTGACCACCAAAGGATTTTGTTTAGGATTGAGGAGTCGATTTTTTTGAAGTCAAAACTTTCTGAGACTAAAAATACTTCTTGGGTGGGTTTTTGTTGGGATTTTAAGTCAAGGCCTGTTGCAATGTATTGGAGTAAAGAGTAGGTTTGCAGAAATTCGTTTGGGCTTAGGTTTAGGAGATTTTGAATATTTTGTTGGATGGTAGTATGGGTTTGAGGCTCAAAAGTGTTTGAGGCCAAATAGTTATATAAGTTGCTTTCAATGTTTGCAAGATTATCGTAAACACTCCAAGATGATTTTTCGTTTTTCAATTCCCAACTTCCTAGTTGTTCTAAGGTAAAGTTGCAATCTGAATTGAGGATTTTAAAGTCGGTATTTTTTGGTTCTAGTTGCATCAAGCTTGGATAATCGTGCAATTCTTTGTAGCAAATTATGAGTTGGTTGCAGATAAAACTTTGTACTTCTTCACTTGTATCGTCCAAGATTTTTTTGTAGCCGTCAATGGCAATTTCGAATTTTCTGGAGGCTTGATCTGAGGCACATTTGAGCCATTTTAAGTTTTGGTTTTGGGCTTTGGCCCAAACATACAATCCTAATAAGGCTTCAGGTTCTCTAAGACTCAACAAACTCATTGCAACAAAAATTAATATTTTCTTAAAATCTTGTGCAGTTGGTTTTATTTCAATTAACAAATTTTGGCCATGTCTCAAGGCTACAGCCACTTCTCCAGAATGCAATGCAACATTCATTACGACTATTCTGAGTCTTAGTAGCCATTCATTGCAAGTGTTTGCGTTTGCGATAAAAAACTGCCTGACAGTTTTTGAAGGTTGACGCATGGCAACTGCGCATCCTTCAGATGCATTATAAATAGATTTTTCTAGATATTCTAAAAATTGCAACAACATATTTACTCTGTTATGTTGTGCGTAAGACTCTATTTTCTTATTTCCCAGTTGGTTTAAGGCAAATTCAATTTTTGTAAATGTTTCATTGGGCTTCCCTAAAGGGGTGCGTAGTTTGTAATTCACACAAAACTGAGCAGCTTCAAGGGCAATGTATTTATTTAAAACTTCTCGTGATGTTAAGGCCAAGTTGTAAAACAACTCTGTATCGATTTGGTTTGTATAGTCTTGCACCCAACTTGTAATGAAAATTTCTTCAAAATCAACAAATTCATTATTCAGTAAAAAGTTGCTAATTTTTTTGAATTGTTGAGGGCTTAATTCACATTCAAATGAGCCGTTTAAGTGTAGAGTCTGGGCCATTTTAATTGTATAATGGTTGAAATCTCCAATTTGTTGATCAAAAGTTGTTTTGTTTAATTCAACACAATTCACATCCCAAGGAATTAATCTTGCTAATTCACTAAAACAGTTTTTGATTTCTTCATTATTTGAATTCATGTGCAATTTACATAAATCAACCACTTTGATTAGGAAGATGTTTGGCCAATTCAATTGCTTATTGATTAGAAGTTTTTCCAAGTTTTTGCCAACAATTAGGACAATGTTTGAGTCAAAACAATATCCGGTTTCAATTAAAATGTCTGCAACATTCAAAAATTTCTCATTAGAGTAGAAACTTTCAATATATAATTCTGATCGGTCTAAAATATTTAGAAGCCATTGCAGTAGGAGTGTAGCTACTTCAAAATTCTTACAGCTTTTCAGGCAATTGTACAAAACATCCAAAATCACCTCAAAGTTGTTACTATTCTCTGTATTCAACGCAAACCGATTAAAATCATTTTTAATAACCAAATTACTGTTTGTAATGAAATGATTGAAACACTTGCAGTGGGAGTATAACAAATTCAATAAGCAAAATTGTATTTGTGGATATTTTTGGGCCAAAACCACACTATGAGGTTGCAATTTTGCTCCTACAAGCTCAAGTAAACTCGGTTTTAAGGCCCACATTACAATAATCGAGCTTCCGTTGGCCAACTGCGACAAACTCCTCAACAAAAACAAAACAATAATTTCACTATTTTTGGGATTTTTAGCCTCGAAAATTTCCTTAAAACATCTTTCCAAATCTTCCATTAAAAACTTGTAAACTTCTTGCAGCAACGAAACATTTTTCAAATTCACCAAACTTTGATAAACGCAAATTACGGCATTTTTAATCTCGCTAAACTGTATTGAGCGCAACTTTACCAAAACACTGTCTTGGCCCAGTAAACGTTGCACAAACTCCTCAGGTAAATTTCCAGACAATTCTTTTACAACCCTGCCAACCAATAGAAGCATGGAAACCAAAGTTGAATCCTCCAAATCAAGCTTTAAATATTTTTCAATCAGCTTGAAAATTTTGCAGCTTAAATTCAAACTTTTCACTTCTAAAAAGCCCAATAACTCGTTTAAACAATTATTTCCTGCAATTATTAAATTGCCATCTGATTGGCCATCAATTGCTTCAATGACTGTTTTCAAAAAATCTTCAACTCCAACTAATTTACAGCCTTCTAAACATTTTAGCACAGTATTTGTGGCTAAAATCAACACAGTAACATGTTGAAGCTCATTTTTGTAAACACACACATCTTCTAGAAAATTCTCAATCAAACCTACTGCAAAATCAACATTGCACTTAAAATGCTGGCTTAATTTCTGCATTTTACTTGAAATAAATTCAATAAGTTGCAAAGGCTGATTATGATCCACATGCCAGCCAAACAATAAGTCAATCGTATCACGGAATTGATTGTAAAACTCATTTGGATAGAGTTCAACAGTTTCAACTAAAACCTCCAAAACAGCTTTAAAAATGTCAACATTTTCAGTAACTTCCAAAATCGACACCAAATTGTTGATAAGATTTTCAATATGCTCTTCCAAAATTTGATTTTCCATTTCCATTTTTAAAGTTTCCTTTAGGGATATTAATAGTAACAATTGCATTTCGTCGTAGCTGCTGGTGAGTTTGGTGAAGAGCCAGTTTTGGAATCTAAATGTAAAAAAAAAAAAAAAAAATTGCAGCACAATTCACACGAATAGTAATTTATTTTTTAAATTGCTAATTAACTTGTACTTAATTTTTTTCACAATTTGTATGGCTACGATAGGTATTTTTTTCAATTTTTTTTGTTTAAGAATTTTTAACTCAAAAACTATCGGAGCTACATTGAAATACTCCAATAGTGATTTGTAGAGAATTTAATTAGCTTTATTTTAAGCCTAATTACGACAAGATCGGATTGAAATTAACGGAGTTATGGGGCAAAATGTGTTTCAATGGTGTTTTTTTTTTTAATGAAATTTTGACATATTTTAATATAAATGCCAATTATTCGAAAACTAATGAAAAAAGTTGAATTTTTTTTTTGGTCAATCGATAGAAAAAAGATGAGCGCACGTCACTTTATCAATCACATTTTCGTAGAGAACACGGATTTTCAAAAAAATAAAAATAATATTGAATATAATTTTTTTTTTTATAATTTACCTAAAAACTAACCAAAAAATTTGCAATTTTTCTTTTGACTAATTGACACAGAGGTGATGAGTGCACGTCAAATTGTGATTTTTTTTTCTTTGAAGTTTTTATTTTTTTGTTCAAATATTTTTTTATTATTTTTTTCATTATTTATTTTTCTCAATTTTATATTTTTTTTGTTTGTTTTTCATTATGTTCATTTTTTGATTTTTTTTTTTCCAGCTTCACTTTTTTAAATTCTGGTTTTGATGTTTTATTCTTTATTTTTTTTTTTTTTATTTTATCAATTTTTTTATTCTTTTTAATTTTTCAATTTAAAATTTTTCAACTTCTATTTTGAGCCTTTAGATTTTTCTTCTTCAATTTTCATAATTTTTCGAATTTTTGATATTTCTTCAGTTTTTAATTTTTTAATTTTGAACATTTTCAATTTTTTTTTTTAATTGTTTTTCAATTTCATCATTTTTAATTTTAGAAACTTTTATTTTCTTATTTTTGATGTTTTCAATTAATTTATTTATGATATCGGGAAAAATCCCGATTTTTTTTTTATTTCAATTTTTATTTGATTTTTTAGATTTTAGATTTGTTTTTTTTTTTAATTTCAATTTTTTTATTTTTTCGTTCATTTATAAATTTTTTTATATTTTTTGAAAAAAAAAAAGTATGTATTATTTTAATTTTATTTTTTCATGATGTTCATTTTTTGATTTTTTCTGCTTTTTTCTCATTTAAATTTTTCCATGTTTTTTTATTTTTTAATTCTTTGTAACCTTCTTCATTTTTTAATTTTTGATTTTTTGTTTTTTTTATCTTTAAATTGTTTTATAACTTTTTAATTTTCTAATACTTTTTAATTGATTGTATTAATCAATTTTCTAATTTTTATTTCCCATTTTTTGTTTTAATTTTTTTTATTTTTTTTATTTTTATTTTCATTTTTATTTTTAAAATTTTGATGTTCAATTCTTTTTTATTTTTTATATTTTCATTTATTAAATTTTTTTATTTTTTATTTTCAAATTTTTAACTTTCACATATTTTCATTTTTAAACTTTCTAATTACTTTTTTCGTTAATTTTTTTTCAAATTTTTTAACTTTTCATATTTCTTTGGTGTCTTAATTTTTTGAATTTGAGCATTTTTTTTTATATTATATTTTCTTTCTCATTTAAATTTTTCCTTAATTTTTTTTAACATTTAATTTTTGGTAACTTTTCAATTTTTAATTTTTTCTTTATTAATTTTTCTATTTTTTATTCCTCTCATTTTTATTTAATTAATTTTCTAATTTTTTTTTCGTTTTTTTACTATGTTCTTGGATTAATTTATTCTCCAAAAAAAAATGTTCTTTTTTTTTTTCATCTTATATTTTCAAGTTTTTTCCCATTATTCATATTTATTATTATTTTTCTAATTTTTAATGTCTTTTTCAATTTCTAATTATTTTTTGAATTTGAGCATTTTCAAGTTTTTTTTTTCTTTTAATTATTTTTCAATTTTTTTAATTTTAATGTTAGAAACTTTTATTTTTTATTTTTGATTGTTCTTAGAATAAAAGAACATAAAATGTGACATTTGACATTTTTTCATGTATGTATTTTTTTTTCCAATAATTTTTCCTTATTCATTTTTTTGAATTTTCTTTCAATAATTTGTTTTTCCCCATTTATTTAAATTTTTGTTTTTATACAATTTTTTTTTTCCCAAATTTATTTATAATTTTATTCAAAAATTAATCAACCAAAGAAATTGCATTTTTTTTTTAAAAAAATCAACAGAAAAAAAAATGAGCGCACGTCACTGTAATAATTGAATTTTCCTAAAAAACTCAGGATTTTTTCAAGGAAAATTCGAGGAAAAAAACATAAAATATGATTATTTTTTTTTATTATTTTCTATTATGTATGTATCTATTTAATTTTCTATGTTGTTTGTATCGTTTTTGTAGTCAATAATTGTAATAATTTTTTTTTTTTTTTTTTTTAGAAAAACTATATATGTATATTTATAAATACAGGATAATTATTAACCTAAAAATATAAAATAAAATTGATAAAAGTATAAATAAAAAACCTCTTCTAAACCGGATTCTTCAGGTAAGGTAATAATTTTTTTTTTTTTTTTTTTTAATTTTTATTTTTTTTTCCTATCAAATTTTTTTTTTAATTTTTTCTTTCTTTAATTTGTTTTTTCTTCATTTATTTAAATTTGTCTTCAACCTTTTCTCATATTGTTTTCCTTAATTATTTATCATTTTTTTATACGTTTTAAAAAATTTTTTTTGTAATTTTTCATTATTGTGATTTTTCTAGTTTTGTCAACTTTTTCGGATCTTTCTAGGTTTTTTGGGTTTTTTATTTTTTTTTAGATTTTTTCAACTTTTCTGATTTTTTGTTTATCTTTTAAATTTTTTTCCAATTTTTTTTTCAAAATTTCCATGCAGTTTTATACAATTTTTTTCTATATTTTTTCTCTTTTAATTTAAATTACGTATTTTGATTTAAATTTTTTTTTTTTTTTAATTCTCATATTTAAATTTTTCCTTTTAATTTTTTTTTCAATTTTTTGAATTTTTACGTTTTGTTTTTTATTCATTTTCGTTATTTTTATATTTTTTTTGAAATTTTTTGATTTTTTAAAACTTTCATAGCATTTTTGAGTTTCTTCGAATTTTATTCAAATTTATAAATTTTTTTCAATTTTTTTAAATTTTTTTCTCAGTTTTGAAATTTTCTCGTTTTGTTTTTAATTTTTTTCATGATTCTCTTGAATTTGTTATTTTTGTATATTTTTGTAATATTCGTGATTTTTGAATTTCCTTGATATTCTTCAATTTTTGTGATTTTTTATAATTTTCATAATTTACATATAATATAAAACATACAAAATTTTTATGATTATCATAATTTTTTATGATTTTCTAAATTTTTCTGTTTTTTTTTATAATTTTTTTTAATTTTTGCAATTTTCGTAATTTTTCATGATTTTCATAAATTTCTTTTATTTTATGGATTTTTTTGATTATTTATAATTTTCATAAATTTTTATAATTTAATTTTTTTTTTTTTTATGATTTTCTGAATTTTTAGGGATTTTTTGAATTTTTGTGTTTTCATAAATTTTCATGATTCTTGTGATATTCGTAATTTTATATAAAAGTCATGATAATTTATGAAAATAAAAATCATAAAGATACATAAAAATCACAAAAAATTCAAATAAATTATAAAAATTTAGAAAATCATAAAAATTTAGAAAATCATAAAAAATTATGATAATTACGAAAAAACAAAAATATCATAAAAATTTATGAAAATTACGAGAAATCATAAAAATTTAAGAAAATCGTGGAGATTTCCAAGTTACAAAAAATTACAAAAATTATAAAAATCATAAAAACACATATACATATATGAAAAATATGAAAATTCACAAAAATAAATGCGAAAGTCACAAAAAAAAATACAAAAATCATAAATATTTATGAAAATGGTTGAAAAATTGTAAAAATCCAAGAGAATATTAAAAAAATATTCAAAAAAAAAAAACAAAAATTCAGAAAATCATAAAAATTTATGAAAAACCTTGACATTAAAAAAAATTCAAAAAACTCAGAAATTTATAAAAAATTATAATAATCATAAAAATTCAACAAAATCATAAAAAGTTACGATAATCACAAAAAATTAAAAATTATATAAAAATTTATGGAAATAACAAAAAAATCATAAAAATTCAAGAATATTAAGGAAATTCCAGAATACCACCAAAATCATAAAGATTCATAAAAACCACAAAAATTTAAGACAATCATAAAAAATTACGAAAAACACAAAAAATCATGCAAATTTATGAAAATCCACCAAATTCATGAATATTCAAGAAAATCATAAAAATTTACAAAAATCATCAAAATTGATGAAAATTTTAAAAATTAAAGGAAATCATCAAACCTTTTGAAAATCACTAAAAATTATGATAATCACGAATAACCAAAAATGTGATAAAAATTTATGAAAATAACGAAAAATCACAGAAACTCAAGAAAATCAACGAAATTTAAAAATCACAAAAATTATAAATATTTTGAAATTCACAAAAAACTAGGATAATAACAAAGTTACAAAAAGTTAAGAAATTCATGAAAATTTATGAAAATCGTGAGAAAAAAAATCAAAAAAAAAAAAAAACAAAAAAGTATAAAAAAAAAATTAAAAAATCCGAAATAGAAAGTTAAACATTCTAAAATAATAGTATGTAGAAATAATAAAAATATTGAATTAAAAATAAAAATATTGAATTAAAAAATACAAAAAAAAAAAACTCACATTGAACAAACAAAAAATAAAAATCAACAATTTGAATTTTTTTAAATATAGAAAAATTTAAAAATAAAATAAAAAATAGAAAAAAGATATAAATTGAAAAAAAATTTAAAAAAAAAATTAATTTTAATTACAATAACAAAAAAAACGAAGAAAAATAAAAGTGAAAAATTTATTTTAAAAATAATAAATACATTTAGTTTTTTCATTATGTACAGAAAATTAGTTTTGGTTGAATTAGTTTGAAATTAAATTTTGATAGAAATTTGTATTTACAGAAATTTAATTGTCAAAAACAAGTTAAAAAAATTGATGAAAGATATAATTGGAAATTTAATTTAAAAAAAAAAAACTTATAAAAAAAATTAAAAAGTCCGAAATAGAAAGTGAAATATTCAAAAATAATAATAATATATAAAAATAATAAAAATATTGAATATTTAAAAATAAAAATAAATAATTGAAAAATACAAAAAAAAAACTCATATTGAACAAACAAAAAATAAAAATCAATAATTTGAAAAAAAAAACATACAAAAATTTAAAAATGAAATAAAAAATAGAAAAAATGAATTGAAAAAGAAATTGAAAAAAATTTGAATAGAAAAAAAAATAACAATTTTAAAAAAACAAGAAACACAAAAAATTTAATAAAAAAATTGAAAAAATTTAGAAAATATGAAAAAATAAAGAAAAATATATAACTAAAAGAAAAGAAATATAAAAAAAAACACATACTTATTGAGAAAACTTAAATTAGAAAAATTTAGAGCAAAATTTGAATAAAAAAAAAGCAACAAATATTTCTTTTTATAAATTTAAATAAAATTCAAAAGTTCAAAAATGTTATGAAAATTCAAAAACTCACAAAAGTTAAATTCAAAAAATTTGAAAAATCCGAAAAAATTAACTAAATACAAAAATTTAATTTAATTTTTAATAACGCAACCTGTATGCATGAAACTGACTTAGTTAAAAACTTTTGACAATAGGGAATTTTCATAAGGAATAAATATGGCTTATTTTGTTCTTATGGTGCACATTTTTGTGTAAAATATTGAATATGAGCAGTTTTGTATTAAATTTATGGACATTATAGTCATACACAATTCACAAGAGTAGTAATTTATTTTTTAAATTGCCAATTAACTTGTACTTAATTTTTATCACAATCCGTATGGTTACGATAGGCGCTTTTTCAAGTTTTTTTTCTTTCAGAGTTTTCAACTCGAAAACTATCGGAGCTGCATTAAAATACTCCAGTAGTGATTTGTAGAGAATTTAATTAGCTTTATTTTAAGCCTAATTACGTCAAGATCGGATTGAAATTGACTGAGTTATGGGGCAAAATGTGTTTTAATGTCTTTTTTTTTTGAAAAGAAAAACAAATTTTGACATATTTTAATCTAAATGCCAATTACTCGAAAACTAATCAAAAAACTTGAATTTTTTTTTGGTAAATTGATGGAGAAAAGATGAGCGCACGTCAATGTGTTTATCACATTTTCGTAGAAAACTCGGATTTTCGAGAAAAATACGTGTGATTTTTTTTTTTTTTTTTTTTATTTGAAAACTATTCAAAAATGTTTTTTTTCGTACAAATGTTTTTTTTATTATTTCTTTCTTTTTTATTTTTTTCATTTTTAATTTTTCTTAAATTTCACTTTTTTATATTATTTTATTATATATATATTTTTTTTCATTATATTCATTTTTTGATTCTTTCCTTCGCTTTTTTCTCATAATTTTTTAATTTTTTGATTTTTAATTTTCGATTTTTTTTTTTTCCATCTTCACTTATTAAATTTTAATTTTGATATTCAATTTTTTCTTATTTTTTTGTTTAATCAATTTTTTTATTCTTTCTTTAATTTTCATAATTTTTCTAATTTTTGATATTCCTTCAGTTTTTAATTTTTTTTTTCTTTTAAATATTTTTCGATTTTATAAGTTTTAATTTTGGAAACTTTTATTTTTTTTATTTTTGATTGTTTCAATTAATTTATTTATGTTATCGAGAAAACTCCCGATTTTTTTTCTATTTCAATTTTATACATATTTTAGATTTTTTAATTATGTACTTTATTCATTGTTTTTTTTATCTTTGACTTTTTAAATTTTTTAAATTTTAAAATTTTCATAAAATTCTTATAATATTTTCTTTAATATTTTTTGTTTCTTAATTACACTTTTTTTTTTATAGAATTTTTTATTCAATTTTATTTTTCGTTTTTTTCAAGTTTTTCAATTTTTTTATTTTTAGTTTTTTTTTTTGTTTTTTTTTGTCTTTTTCAATTTGTTTTATCTTCATTTATTATTCTTTCTTTTAAAAATAATTTTTTGTATTTTTTTAAAATTTTATTTTTTCACTTTTTCTAATTTTTTTTATTAAAATTTTTCCTTTTAAATTTTTTTTCATTTTTATGCTTTTTTTTTTTTTTCTTTGTTATTTTCTCAATCAACTTTTTCTGTTTTTTTTTAAATTTTATTTTCTTAATTTTTTTCCTTCCAAGTAGGTATGTATTTTTCTAAATTTTTCAATTTTTTTTTATACCTTTCTCGATTTTCAATTTCTCATGATTATTTACATGTTTTTTTTTTTTTTAACTGTTCTTACTTTGGGGTTTGGCTAACTTTCTCGGAACTTTTTGGATTTACTAAATTTTTCTGGATGTTTCGTTTTTTTAAAAAATTTCATAACAAATAATTTTTTTCAAAATATTTTTTATTATTAATTTTTTTTCTTAATTTTTGTTTCTAGTTCTCTCATGTTTTTTTTTTGTAACTTTGCTTTGAATTGCATACATAGTAATATTTTAATTTTTTATTCCTCTTTCAATTTTTATTTTTTTTAATTAATTCTTTTTTTTTTAATTATCTTCATATCTTTGTTTTTCATTCTCCATTATTCAAATGTTTTTATTTTTTTTCCGTTTTATTCTGTATCATTTTTTCATTTACAATGTTTTATGATTACATAGTTTTTATTATTTTTAAAATTTAATTTTTTTATTTTTTTTATTTTTTTTGAAAATAAAAAATTACATGTATGTAATTTTTTTTTTCAATTACTTATATTTATTTTATTATGTTCAATATTTTTACATATGTATTTTTGAATTTTTTGTTTTTTCCGGACTTTACAATATTTAATTTATTTTTTTAACTTAAATTTTTCAATATGCATACATATGAATTTTTAAAAATTATAAATTAAAAATTTCATCAAAAAATTAAGAGTATCAAAAATTGAAAAATTTTAAAATAAAGAAAAAATGTAAGTATAATAAAAATTTAAAATGGAAAGTAAAAATTTATATTAAATTTTAAATTTTATATGTAAAAAAATTTGAAAACCAAAAAAAAAATGTACAAAAAAAAATTCAAAATAGGAAGTAAAAAATCTTGTAATTAGAATATAAATTTCAATTTCTCAATTTGAAATGTTTTTATTTCTTTACTCTTTTTTTTTTTTTTCATATTTTACTTTTTTTCAATTTTCATCATTTTCGAAATGACAAAATTTTAAACATAACAAATAAAAACACACATTAAACAAAAAAAAAAAATTATAAAGAATTCAATATAAAAAAAAAAATAAAAATTAAAAAAAAAAAATCACAGAAAAAATTAAAATAGATATTAAAAAAAAAAGTTGAAAAAAAAAATTACAAAAATTTTAAAAAAAATATAAGGAAAAAATTCGAATAAACAAAAATAAAGGAAATAAATATATTTTTTTTAATAAGAATTAACAAAAAAATTAAAAAAACGAGAAAAAAAAATTACAAAATTAAAAAAAAAAAAGTGAAAAAAAAACAAAAATTAAAAAATAATTAAAAAAAAAAAACAAAAGAAACATAAACATGAACACGGAAAAAATAAAAATTAAACAAAATTGAAAGGAAAAAAAAAATAAAAAACTAAAAAAATATCAAAAAAAAATTAAAATTTAAACCAAAAATTAATCCGAGTCTAACAAGTTTCAATAAATTTAAATGATTTTTTTTTTAAATATTTTTAAAATTTTTAAGATTCTTTATTGAAAGTATTGTAGAAACTCGTTAGAAAAAAAAAATTCAACAAGTTCCAATTATTTCAAATTATTAATGCAATTAAAAGAATTCTGTTTTTTTTATTCACTTTTTTTTTTTTTCTAATAAATATTTTCATACATTTTTTCATTTTTGGTTTTCTATGATAACGTTTTTTGGGTGTTCAATAAAAATTAAGATAATTACGAAAAATCACAGAAATTCAAGAAAATTAACAAAATTTGAAAATCACAAAAATCAAAAAAATCATAAAAATTTATGAAAATTATTTTTAAAAAAAATATAAAAATTCAAGAAAATATGTAATAAAAATTTAAAAATTCACAAAAATACGATAATTATGAAAAATCGCAAAAATTTAAGGAATTCAGAAATTCACAAAAATTATGAGAATTTATAAAAATTATAAAAATTCAATGAAACAATAAACATTTCAAAAATCACAAAAATCGTAATTAACGAAAATAACAAAAATTACAAAAATTATGGAAATTGAAAACAAAACAAGAAAATTAAAAAATTTAGAAAAAATTTAAAAAAATATTGAAAAAAAATTGATGAAAAATTTGAATAAGAAACTTTATAAATTTAAATTAAATTCAAAAATGCTATGGAAATTTTAAAAAAATTAAAAAAATTGGGTTAGTTTGAATTAGTGAAAAATTCAAAAACAGTTAAATATCCAAAAAAGTTAAAAAAAGTTGGAAAAATCCAAAAGTCAAATAAAAAAAAAAAAATGTTATAGAAAACTAAAAATGAAAAAAATATAAAAAAATTAAGGAAAGTTATTAAAGAAAAAAATGAAAAAAAAATTAAAAGGAAAAATTTAAAAAGAAAAAATTTGAAAAAATTTAAATTAAAAAAGTTAAATAAAAATGAAAAAAAATTTAAATTGAAGGGAAAAAAATATAGAAAAAATTGTAATAAACTAGGAGTATGTTGAAAAAAATCAGAAAAAAATCAAATAAATTCAAAAAATCCAAAACACTTAAAAAGGTTCGAAAAAGTTAACCAAACTCAAAAAAATTAACATACACATATGAAGTTATAACAAATTTGTATAAAAAAAAAAAGAAAAAAATAAATAGAGAAAAAACAAATTGAAAAAGAAAAAAAAAATTTAAAAAAAAAGAAAATAATTATATACAAATCGGAAAAAAAAAGAAAATTAAATACATACATAATGAAAAAAAAAGTTACATTTTATGTTTTTTTCCCCTAATTTTTCTTGAAAAAAATCAAAAGTTTTTAGAGAAATTTATTATTTAGTTACCACAGTGACGTGCGCTCATGCTTTTTATCAATTAATCAAAAAAAAAATTGAACTTTTTTGATTAATTTTCGAGTAAAATAACAAATAAATTGGGGCCCAAGTTTTTTCGTTCCAAATCCGAGGTTTTTAGGGTAATTTATTCATTACAGTGACGTGCGTTCATCTATTGTCTATCGATTGATTTAAAAAAAATTGCAACTATTTTGATTAATAATCGAGTAACTATAAATAAGTCTGTCATATTTTACGTTTTTTTCTATTTTTAGGAAATTCAATTAGCACAGTGACGTACGCTCATCTTTTCTTTATCAATTGACCAAAAATAAATTCCAACTTTTTTGATTAGTTTCCGAGTAATTATCATTTATGTCCAAATTTAATTTTTTTGAAAAAAAAAAAAAAAAAAACGACATCGACCCATATTTTGCCCCATAACTCCGTTAATTTTCATGCGATCTTGACGAAATTAGGGTCAAAATAGAGCCAATTAAATCCTCTACAAATCACTAATAGAACATTTTAATGCAACTCCAATAGTTCTTGAGTTAGAAACTCGTTGAAAAAAACGCCCATCGTAACTATACAAATTATACAAAAAAAATATGACTATTATTATTACTATTGTAATGCAATATATATATATATATTTTTTTTTGCATTTAGACTCTAAAACTGGCTTTTCACTAAGCTAACAAGCAGCTATGACGAAATGCAACTCTTTCTTGTTTTATCCCTAAGGGAAACTTTAAAAATGGAAAATCAAATTTTAGAGGTACACATTGAAAATCTAATTAACAATTTAGTGTCAATTTTGGAAGTTACTAAAAATGTTGAAAACTTGTTGAGTTAATTTCTGTTAGGATTCCAACTAAAGGCCTGTTGCGATGTATTGGAGTAAGGAGTAGGTTTGCAGAAATTCGTTTGGGCTTAGGTTTAGGAGATTTTGAATATTTTGTTGGATGGTAGTATGGGTTTGAGGCTCAAAAGTGTTTGAGGCCAAATAGTTTTATAAGTTGCTTTCAATGTTTGCAAGATTTTCGTAAACACTCCAAGATGATTTTTCGTTTTTTAGTTCCCAACTTCCTAGTTGTTCTAAGGCAAAGTTGCAATCTGTATTGAAGATTTTAAAGTCGGTATTTTTTGGTTCTAGTTGCATCAAGCTTGGATAATCGTGCAATTCTTTGTAGCAAATTATGAGTTGGTTGCAGATAAAATTTTGTACTTCTTCACTTGTATCGTCCAAGATTTTTTTGTAGCCGTCAATGGCAATTTCGAATTTCCTCGAGGCTTGATCTGAGGCACATTTGAGCCATTTTAAGTTTTGGTTTTGGGCTTTGGCCCAAACATACAATCCTAATAAGGCTTCAGGTTCTCTAAGACTCAACAAACTCATAGCAACAAAAATTAATATTTTCTTAAAATCTTGTGCAGTTGGTTTTATTTCATTTAACAAATTTTGGCCATGTCTCAAGGCTACAGCCACTTCTCCAGAATGCAATGCAACATTCATTACAACTATTCTAAGTCTTAGTAGCCATTCATTGCAAGTGTTTGCATTTGCGATAAAAAACTGCCTGACAGTTTTTGAAGGTTGACGCATGGCAACTGCGCATCCCTCTGATGCATTATAAATAGATTTTTCTAGATATTCTAAAAATTGCAACAACATATTTACTCTGTTATGTTGTGCGTAAGACTCTATTTTTTTATTTCCCAATTGGTTTAAGGCAAATTCAATTTTTGTAAAAGTTTCATTGGGTTTCCCTAAAGGGGTGCGTAGTTTGTAATTCACACAAAACTGAGCAGCTTCAAGGGCAATGTATTTATTTAAAACTTCTCGTGATGTTAAGGCCAAGTTGTAAAACAACTCTGTATCGATTTGGTTTGTGTAGTCTTGCACCCAACTTGTAATGAAAATTTCTTCAAAATCAACAAATTCATTATTCAGTAAAAAGTTGCTAATTTTTTTGAATTGTTGAGGACTTAATTCACATTCAAATGAGCCGTTTAAGTGTAGGGTTTGGGCCATTTTAATTGTATAATGGTTGAAATCTCCAATTTGTTGATCAAAAGTTGTTTTGTTCAATTCAACACAATTCACATCCCAAGGAATTAATCTTGCTAATTCACTAAAACAGTTTTTGATTTCTTCATTATTTGAATTCATGTGCAATTTACATAAATCAACCACTTTGATTAGGAAAATGTTTGGCCAATTCAACTGCTTATTGATTAGAAGTTTTTCCAAGTTTTTGCCAACAATTAGGACAATGTTTGAGTCAAAACAATATCCGGTTTCAATTAAAATGTCTGCAACATTCAAAAATTTCTCATTTGAGTAGAAACTTTCAATATATAATTCTGATCGGTCTAAAATATTTAGAAGCCATTGCAGTAGGAGTGTAGCTACTTCAAAATTCTTACAGCTTTTCAGGCAATTGTACAAAACATCCAAAATCACCTCAAAGTTATTACTATTCTCTGTATTCAAAGCAAACCGATTAAAATCATTTTTAATAACCAAATTACTGTTTGTAATGAAATGATTGAAACACTTGCAGTGGGAGTATAACAAATTCAATAAGCAAAATTGTATTTGTGGATATTTTTGGGCCAAAACCACACTGTGCGGTTGCAATTTTGTCCCTACAAGCTCAAGTAGGCTCGGTTTTAAGGCCCACATTACAATAATCGAGCTTCCATTGGCCAACTGCGACAAACTCCTCAGCAAAAACAAAACAATAATTTCACTATTTTTGGGATTTTTAGCTTCGAAAATTTCCTTAAAACATTTTTCCAAATCTTCCATTAAAAACTTGTAAACTTCTTGCAGCAACGAGACATTTTTCAAATTCACCAAACTTTGATAAACGCAAATTACGGCATTTTTAATCTCGCTAAACTGTATTGAGCGCAACTTTACCAAAACACTGTCTTGGCCCAGTAAAAGTTGCACAAACTCCTCAGGTAAATTTCCAGATAATTCTTTAACAACTCTGGCAACCAATAGAAGCATGGAAACCAAAATTGAATCCTCTAAATCAAGCTTCAAATATTTTTCAATCAGCTTGAAAATTTTGCAACTTAAACTCAAGCTTTTCACTTCTAAAAAGCCCAATAACTCGTTTAAACAATTATTTCCTGCAATTATTAAATTTCCATCTGATTGGCCATCAATTGCTTCAATTATTGTCTTCAAAAAATCTTCAACTCCAACTAATTTGCAGCCTTCTAAACACTTTAGCACAGTATTGGTAGCTAGAATCAGCACAGTAACATGTTGAAGCTCATTTTTGTAAACACACACATCTTCTAGAAAATTCTCAATCAAACCTACAGCAAAGTCAACATTGCATTTGAAATGCTGGCTTAATTTCTGCATTTTACTTGAAATAAATTCAATAAGTTGCAAAGGCTGATTATGATCCACATGCCAGCCAAACAATAAGTCAATCGTATCTCGAAACTGATTATAAAACTCATTTGGGTATAGTTCAACAGTTTCAACTAAAACCTCCAAAACAGCCTTAAAAATGTCAACATTTTCAGTAACTTCCAAAATTGACACTAAATTGTTGATTAAATTTTCAATATGTTCCTCTAAAATTTGATTTTCCATTTCCATTTTTAAAGTTTCCTTTAGGGATATAACTAGTAGGAGTTGCATTTCATCGTAACTGCTTGTTAATTTGGTGAAGAGCCAGTTTTGGAATCTAAATGTAAAAAAGAAAAAAAAAAAATATTGCAGCACAATTCACAAAAGTAGTAATTTATGTTTTCAATTGTCAAATAAACTGTTCAGGATTTTTTGCACAATTTGTATGGTTACGATGGGTGTTTTTTAATATATTTTTAAAAATTATCAATTTAGAAGCTTTCAGGTCAAATACTATCAGAGCTACAGTGAAATGATCTTGTAGTGATATGTAGAGGATTTAATTAGCTTTATTTTAAGCCTAGTTACGTTGAAATCGGATTGAAATTGACAGAGTTATGAAGCAAAATGTGGATCAATGTCGTTTTTTTTTTTTTTTAGAAAAAAAATCAAATTTTGGCATATTTTCAAGAAAATTATAATTACTTGAAAACTAATAAAAAAAATTAGATTTTTTTAAAGTTATTCGATAGAGGAAAAATGAGCGCACGTCACTGCGCTAAATACATTTTCCTGAAAAACTCAAATTTTCAAGACAAATTAAAATGAAAAGTGCGATTTTTTTTTTTGGAAAATTTTTATTCTTTCGGCAAATTTTTTTTTTAATTTTTTTTTACTTTTTTTCATTTTTAAATTTTCTCTATTTTTTCTTATTTCATTTTTTTTCTTTACATTATTTTAAATTTTATTTTCATTATGTTCATTTTTCGTTTTTTTTTTTGTTTTTTTCTCATTTAAATTTTTCCATGTTTTTATTTTATATTTTTTTGGAAATTTTTATTTTTTAATTAAATAATACAAATTTGGATTTTTTATTTTTTTTTAACTTCTATATATTTTGATTTTGGCACTTCATAATTTTTTAAAATTTTACAACTTTTGATATTTTTTTGAATTTGAGCATTTTTTTTTCTTTCAATTGTTTTTCAATTTTTTCATTTTTGAATTAATTATTTTTTTTAATTATATTTTTCTATGATTTTTTTTTCTTCGCTTCTTTCTCATTTAAATTTTTCCTTAATTTTTTTTATATTTCATTTTTTGTTACTTTTCAGTTTTAATTTTTTTTTAAATAATTTTTCTATTTTTTAGTCTGAACTTTATCATCCTCCCATTTTTATTTAATTAATTTTCTAATTTTTTTCTCCCAATTTTTTGTTTCATTTTTTTTTATTTTTCAACTCTGTTCCTGTATTATTTTATTCTCCAAAAAAAAAATTTTTTTTCATCTTATATTTTTAAATTTTTTCCCATTATTCATATTTTTATTTCATCAATTTATTTTTTTATTGTTTTTAATTTTTCACTTTTAAAATTTTGATTTTTTATTTTAAACCTCTTCATTTTTTTTTTATTATTATTATTTTTCTTATTTTTAATGTATTTTCAGTTTCTAATTATTATTTGAATTTGAACAATTTCAATTTTTTTTTTCTTGTAATTGATTCTCAATTTTTTAATTTGAATTTTAGAAATTTTTATTTTTTATTTTTTATTGTTCCAATGATTCTTTTTTTTTTTTTTTTCTTGGTCAATCGATAAAGGAAAAAATTAAAAATTAGCGTACGTCACTGTATTCAATCAAATTACCCTAAAAACCTCGGATTTTCAACGAAAAAACTTAAAAGTGGGACTTTTTTTTTTGTTTAAATTTATTTAAAATTTTACTCGAAAATAATCAAACAAAAAAATTGCAGTTAATCGATTAATCCAAATCGACAGAAAAAAAATGAGCGCACGTCACTGGTAATTAAATATTAAATTTCCCTGAAAAACTTTTGATTAATTTTTTCGAGAAAAATTAGAGTAAAAGAACATAAAATGTGACATTTGACATTTTTTTATCAGTACTTATGTATTACTTTTTTTTAAATTTTTTTCAATTTTTATTCTTATAAATAATTATTTTCTTTTTTTTTTTCTTATTCAATTTTTTTTTTGTTGTTTATTGTTTTTCTCAGTTATTTATCATTTTTTTATACATGTTTTATAAATTTTTTTTGTAACTTTTCATTATCGATATTTTTCTAGTTTTCTCAACTTTTCCGGATTTTTTTAGGTTTTTTGAGTTTTTTATCTTTTTTAGATTTTTTCAACTTTTCTGATTTTTTGATGAATTTTTTCATTAGTTTATCTTTTAAATTTTTTTTATTTTTTTTTTTTTCAAAATTTCCATGCATTGTTTTTTACAATTTTTTTTTACAATTTAAATTACTTGTTTTCATTTTAATTTTATTTTTTTATTTTTTTTAAATTCTCATATTTTATTTTTTATTTTTATTTTAAAATTTTTTGAGTTTCTTTGAATTTTATTCAAATTTATAAATTTTTTTAAATTTTTTCTGTTTTGAAATTTTCTCGTTTCGTTTTTAATTTTTTTTATGATTGTCTTGAATTTTTATTATTTTTGAATATTTTTGTAATACTTGTGATTTTTAAATTTCTTTGATATTCTTTAATTTTTGTGATTCGGCCGAATACTGAATCGGCTTTAATTTTGCAGTGATTCGGCCGAAGTTTCGACCGAATCACAAATATTCAGGAATTTGTTTATAAACAAAAAAAAAAAACACCAATATTGCTTGAAATACCTATTTAATCAACATGTATCTGAATTTTAATATACATGAATTTTGTTTAATTTTTATGATTGTCATGAATTTTTGTAATTTTCATGATTTTTTATAATTTTTTGTTATTTTCATAAATTTTTATGATATTTTTGATTTTTTGTAATTATCATAATTTTTTGTGATTTTTTTAAATTTTTATGATTATCATAATTTCTTATGATTTTCTGGATTATTTTCATGCACTTTTGTTGGATAACCCTGTATATTCGGATTATTCGAATTTTCAATTATTTGAGGTGAGTACCCCCAACGTTACCTCAGATAATCAGGGTTCTACTATAATTAAAAATAGATATCGATAAAAAAAATTAGAATCGATAAAATTTTAAGAAAAATTACAAAAAATATAATAATTTGTTTTTGTTCTAAAAATCAATTTTATATGAAAAAAAAAATATATTTTTTCTGAATTTTTATGATTTTTTTGAATTTCTATGATTTTCATAAGTTTTAATAATTTTTGTAGATTCTCGCATTTTTATGATTTTTTGGAATTTTTATGATTTTTCATAATTTTTAAATTTTTTTTTTGATTTTTCCGATTTTCGTAAATTTTCATGATTTCCATAAATTTCTATTATTTTCTGGATTTTTTGATTTTTTAAATTCTTATAATTTTAAATATTTTTTTTTTCTTATAATTTTCTGAATTTTTATGAATTTTTTGAATTTTTTTGTTTTCATAAATTTTCATAATTCTTGTGATATTCGTAATTTTATGTAACAAAAGTCATGATAATTTACGAAAATAAAAATCATAAAAATTTAAAAAAATCATGGAAATGTGGAAATTACAAAAAATTACGAAAATCATAAAATTTCATGAAAATCACAGAAAAATTCAGAATATCATAAAAATTTAAAAAATCACAAATATCATAAAAATTTATGAAAATCACAGAAATTCAAAGAAAAATTGAAAATTTAAAAAATATGTAATAAAAAACTTAAAAAAACTACAAATTCAAAAAAATCATAAAAATTTAAAAAATCATAAAAAATTATGAATATCATAAGAATTCAAATAAATTACAAAAAATTACAATTATCACGAAAAATCGAAAATATCATAAAAATTTATGAAAATAACAAGAATACGAATATCACAAAAATCATAAAAATTCATGAAAATTACAAAAATTCAAAACAAACATAAAAAATTACAAAATATCATGAAAAATACAATCATACATACGAATTTATGAAAATTATTAAATTTATAAATATTCAAGAAAATCAAAAAAATTAGGAAAATCATGATTATTTACAAAAATCATCACAATTATTGAAAATCATAGTAATTTTTATGAGGAAATTATAAAAATTTATGAAAATAACGAAAAATCACAGATTCTCAAGAAAAGCAACGAAATTCAAAAATCACGAATATCACATAAAAATTTACAAAAAACAATAGTAACGAAAAGTCATAAAAATTTAAGAAATTCATAAAAATTCACAAAAATCATAAAAATTAATGAAAATCATAAAAATTCAAAGAAACTATAAAAATTTTGAAAATCACAAAAAATTATGAAAATTACAGGGAATTAAAAATGTGTATAAAAATAACGAGAAATCACAAAAATTCAAGAAAATCATGGAAATTCGAAAGTTACAAAAATAATAAATATTTATGAAAATGGTAAAAAAATTGTAAAAGTCCAAGAAGATATTTTAGAAAAATTCAAAAAAAAAAAAAAACTTAAAAATTCAGAAAATCATAAAAATTTATAAAAAAACCTAAAAATTCAAGAAAAAAAATCAGAAATTCATAAAAAATTATGATTATCATAAAAATTCAAAAAAATCATAAAAAATTACAATAATCATAAAAAAATAAAAATTACATAAAAATTTATAGAAATGAAAAAACAAAAAAATCATAAGATCACGAATATCACAAAAATCATAAAAATTCATGAAAATCACAAAAATTCAAGATAATCATAAAAAATAACGAAAAGAAAAACACAAAAAATTATACAAATTTATGAAAATCACTAGATTCCCCAATATTCAAGAAAATCAAAGAAATTATGAAAATGATAAAAATTTACAAAAATTATGAAAATTTAGAAAATCTTTAATTACGAAAAATCATAGAACTCAAGATTGAAAATGAAAAAACTAAACAAAATTTGAAAATCACAAAAATCAAAAAAATTATAAAAATTTATGAAAATCTTTAAAAAAAAAAATATAAAAATTCAAGAAAATAATAAAAATTGAAAAATTCACAAAAAAATACCATAATTACGAAAAGTCACAAAAATTTAAGAAATTCATAAATATTCATAAAAATTATGAAAATTTATGAAAATCGTAAGAAAATTATAGAAATTCAATAAAACAATAAAAATTTCGAAAATCACAAAAATCGTCATTAACGAAAATAACAAAAATCATAAAAATTGAAAACAAAACAAAAAAATTAAAAATTGATACAAAATTTGAATAAGAAAATTTATAAATTTAAATTAAATTCAAAAAAGCTCAAAAATGCTATGAAAATTTTTAAAAAATCAAAAAAATTGGGTTAGTTTGGATTAGTGCAAAATTCAAAAAGTTTCGAGAAGGTTGACCAACTTAAAAAAAAAAAAATTGGAAATATTCCAGAAAAATTTCAAAAAACTTATAAAATTCAAAAACAGTTAAACATCCAAAAAAGTCAAGAAAAATTAAAAAAGATGGAAAAATCCAAAAGTAAAAAAAAAAAGTTTGAATTGAAGGAAAAAAAAATATAGAAAAATATTATAAAAAATTATGAAAATTTTGCGAAAAAAATAAAAGAAAGTAAAAATTAAAAGAAATAAATTGAAAAAAAAGTCGCGAAAAAATCAAAAAAATTCAAAAAAGTTAAAATAAATCCAAAAAACTTAAAAAGGTTTGAAAAAGTTGACTAAACCCAAAAAAAATTACATACACATAATATAATCAAGTTACAAAAAATTTGTATAAAAAAGCAAAAATTTAAATAAATGTAGAAAACAAATTAAAAAAAAGAAAATAATTAAAGGAATAAAAATTAAAAAAGAAGAAAAATTTTTAAAAATGTTAGATTTTATGTTTTTTTTCTTTAATTTTTCTTGAAAAAATCATGAATTTTTCAGAGAAATTTATTATTTAATTTTAATTACCACAGTGACGTGCGCTCATTTTTTTTCTCTTAATAAAAAAATATCAATTTTTTTGTTTGATCAATTTACGCGTAAAATTATAAATAAATTTGCACAAAAAAAAATTGTCCCATTTTCAAGTTTTTCTGGTAAAAATCCCAGGTTTTAGGGTAATTTAATTAATACAGTGACGTGCGTTCATTTTTTCTTTATCGATTGACCAGAAAAAAATTGTAACTATTTTGATTAATATTCGAGTAATTATAAGGTCGGTCACATGTTACACTTTTTTTTTCAATTTTTTTTTTTTTTTTAATTTCAGTTTTTCAGGAAAATTCAACTAGCAAAGTGACGTGCGCTCATCTTTTCCCTATCGATTGATCAAAAATAAATTCCAACTTTTTTGATTAGTTTTCGAGTAATTAGCATTTATATTAAAATATCAAAAGATTTTTTTGAAAAAAAAAAAGAAAAAACGACATCGATCCATATTTTGTCCCATAACTTCATTAATTTCAATACGATCTTGACGTAATTAGGATCAAAATAGAGCCAATTAAATCTTCTACAAATCACTAACAAAACATTTTAATGCAGCTCCAATAGTTCTTGAGTTGAAAAAAACGCCCAATTGACAATTGCAAACATATATTATTATTACTCTTGTAAATTGTAATGTAATATATATTTTTTTTCTTTTGCATTTAGATTCCAAAACTGGCTTTTCACCAAACTAACAAGCAGCTATGACGAAACACAACTCGTACTAGTTTTATCTCTAAGGGAAACTTTAAAAATGGAAAATCAAATTTTAGAAGTACACATTGAAAATCTAATTAATAATTTAATGTCAACTTTGAAAGTTACTAAAAATGTTGAAAACTTCTTGCGTTGATTTTTGTTGAGATTCCAAGTCAAGGCTTGTTGCAATGTATTGGAGTAGGGGGTAAATTTGCAAGAATTCGTTTGGACTTAGGTTTAGAGGATTTTGCAAATTTTCTTGGATTGAGTGTTTTAATTCCCAACTTCCTAATTGTTCTAGAGTAAAGTTACAATCCCAATTGAAGATGTTAAAATCGGTATTTGGTGGTTCTAGTTGCATCAAGCTTGAGTAATCGTGCAATTCTTTGTAGCAAATTATGAGTTGGTTGCAAATAAAATTTTGTACTTCTTCACTTGTATCGTCCAAGATTTTTTTGTAGCCGTCAATGGCAACTTCAAATTTCCTCGAGGCTTGATCTGAGACACATTTGAGCCATTTTAAGTTTTGGCCCAAACATACAATCCTACTTCAAAATTCTTACAGCTTTTTAGGCAATTGTACAAAACATCCAAAATCACCTCAAAGTTATTACTATTCTCTATATTCAAAGCAAACCGATTAAAATCATTTTTAATAACCAAATTACTGTTTGTAATGAAATGATTGAAACACTTGCAGTGGGAGTATAACAAATTCAATAAGCAAAATTGTATTTGTGGATATTTTTGGGCCAAAACCACACTATGAGGTTGCAATTTTGCTCCTACAAGCTCAAGTAGGCTCGGTTTTAAGGCCCACATTACAATAATCGAGCTTCCGTTGGCCAACTGCGACAAACTCCTCAACAAAAACAAAACAATAATTTCACTATTTTTGGGATTTTTAGCCTCGAAAATTTCCTTGAAACATCTTTCCAAATCTTCCATTAAAAACTTGTAAACTTCTTGCAGCAACGAAACATTTTTCAAATTCACCAAACTTTGATAAACGCAAATTACGGCATTTTTAATCTCGCTAAACTGTATTGAGCGCAACTTTACCAAAACACTGTCTTGGCCCAGTAAAAGTTGCACAAACTCCTCAGGTAAATTTCCAGATAATTCTTTAACAACTCTGGCAACCAATAGAAGCATGGAAACCAAAATTGAATCCTCTAAATCAAGCTTCAAATATTTTTCAATCAGCTTGAAAATTTTGCAACTTAAACTCAAGCTTTTCACTTCTAAAAAGCCCAATAACTCGTTTAAACAATTATTTCCTGCAATTATTAAATTGCCATCTGATTGGCCATCAATTGCTTCAATGACTGTTTTCAAAAAATCTTCAACTCCAACTAATTTACAGCCTTCTAAACATTTTAGCACAGTATTTGTGGCTAAAATCAACACAGTAACATGTTGAAGCTCATTTTTGTAAACACACACATCTTCTAGAAAATTCTCAATCAAACCTACTGCAAAATCAACATTGCACTTAAAATGCTGGCTTAATTTCTGCATTTTACTTGAAATAAATTCAATAAGTTGCAAAGGCTGATTGTGATCAACATGCCATCCAAACAATAAATCAATCGTATCACGGAATTGATTGTAAAACTCATTTGGATAGAGTTCAACAGTTTCAACTAAAACCTCCAAAACAGCCTTAAAAATATCAACATTTTCAGTAACTTCCAAAATCGACACCAAATTATTAATAAGATTTTCAATGTGTTCCTCTAAAATCTGATTTTCCATTTCCATTTTTAAAGTTTCCTTTAAAGACAACACTAGTAGGAGTTGCATTTCGTCATAGCTGCTGGTCAGTTTGGTGAAGAGCCAATTTTGGAATCTAAATGTGAAAAAGAAAAAAAAAAATGCATCGCAATTCACAAGAATAGTAATTTATTTTTTAAATTGCCAATTAAGTTGTACTTGATTTTTTTCACAATTTGTATGGCTACGATGGGCGTTTTCCAATTTTTTTTGTTTCGGAGCTGCATTGAAATATTCTACTAATAATTTGTAGAGAATTTAATTAGCTTTATTTTAAGCCTAATTACGTCAAGATCGGATTGAAATTAACAGAGTTATGGGACAAAATGTGTTTCAATATTGTTGTTTTTTTTATGAAATATTGACATATATTAATATAAATATCAATTATTCGAAAACTAATAAAAAAAGTTGGATATTTTTTTGGTCAATCGATAGAGGAAAGATGAGCGCACGTCATTGTACTAATCACATTTTCGTAAAAAACTCGAATTTTCAAAAAAAATGTGACCATTTTTTTTATAATTTACTTAAAAACTAACCAAAAAAGTTGCAATTTTTTTTGACAAATCAATACATCCAAGATGAGTGCACGTCACTGTGCTAAATATATTTTCCTAAAAAACTGAAATTTTCAAAAGAAATTAAAATAAAAAATGTGATTTTTTTTCTCTAAGTTTTCATTCTTTCATACAAATGTTTTTTTTATATTTTTTTTTAAATTTTTTCATTTTTAATTTTTCTTAATTTTCACTTTTTTAAAATAATTCTATTTTTTTCATTATGTCCATTTTTTGATTTTTTTGTTCGCTTTTTTTAAATAATTTTTCAATTTTTTGATTTTTAATTTTCGATTTTTTTTTTTCCATTTTCACTTTTTAAATTTTGATTTTGATGTTTAATTCTTTGTTTTTTATATTTTTATTTTATCAATTTTTTTATTCTTTTTGATTTTTCAATTTAAAATTTTTCAACTTCTACTTTTTCTTTAATTCTCAAATTTTTCTAATTTTTGATTTCTCCGGTTTTTAATTTTTTGACTTTTAAGCTTTTTTTTTTTTTTTTCTTTTAATTATTTTTCAATTTTATCATTTTTAATTTTAGAAACTTTTATTTTTTTATTTTTTATTGTTTTAATTAATTTATTTATACTATCGATATTTTTATTTTATTTCAATTTTATACATATTTTAGATTTTTTTAAATTTACTATACGTTATTCTTTTTTTTTTCTTTTTGACTTTTTAAATATTTTCTTTAGTTTTTTTCATTTCTCAATTACACATTTTAGTTGATTTAATTTTTTGTTCTTTCTTTTTTAATCTTATTCTTTGTTTTTTTTTTTCAAGTTTATCAATTGTTTCTATTTTCTTTTTCTTATGGAATTTTTTTTTGTATTTTAAAATTTTTATAATTTTTCCTATTTTTAGTTTTTTTTTATGTTTATTTTTTTTTTTTAAATTTTGTTATTCTAGTCCTCCTTTAATTTATTTTTTTTTCAAATCTCAAAAATTGCGTTTAATTGGTTTTATATATTCTCAAACCTATTACGTTGAATCAAATTAAAATTACCATTTTTCATAAAATCAAAAAAGTTGAATTTTTTTTATCAATTTTTTTACTTTTTCAATTTGTTTTATCTTCATTTACTATTCTTTCTTATAAAAATAATTTCTTGTGTTTTTTTCTTAATTTTATTTTTTTAAGTTTTTTTTTCAATTTTACAATTTTTGATATTTTTCCAGTTTGTTCGTTAAATTTGAATTTTTTTTTTTTTTTTTTTTTAATTTTTTTTTTTTTGATCGTTTTAATTCATTCAAGTAATTTTTCTCTTTTTTTTTTTTATTGTTTTTCAATTATACATATTTCATTATTTTTATTTCAATCTTATACATATGTACTTATTTATTTTTTAATTTTTAGTTTTTTTCTTCGTTTAAATTATTTTGTTGTCTTTTTCAATTTTATACCTATTTTAGATTTTTAGATTTATTCTTCTTTATTTTTCCATCTTTGCCTTATGAATTTTTAATTTCTAATTTTTTCATCTTTGAATTTTTTAATTTTTTTTTATTAAATTTTTTTCTTATTCTTATTATAAATTTTATGTTTTTTTTTACATAATTTTTTCTTGTATTTTTCAATTGAATTTTTTATTTTTCAAACTTCAAAATTCCTTCTTATAAATATTTTCTTTAATTTTTTTTTCATTTCCAAACTTTTATGATTTTCTGAATTTTTATAAATTTTTTGAATATTTGTGATTTTTCATAAATTTTTGGAGACTTTTTTTTCATGGTTTTCTTCAGTTTTTGTGATTTTTCGTAATTTTTATTAATTTTTTTTTCAGTTTTTACGATTTCCGTAAATTTTTATAATTTTCATAAACTTCTTGGCTTTTTGAATTTTTTAAATTTTTTATGATTTTCAAATTTTTTCATGATTTTCTAATTTTTTTTTTTTTTAATTTTTGTGATTTTCATACATTTTTATGATTTTCGTGATTTTCAATATTTTCATAATTTTGTGAACAAAATCATAAAAATTTATAAAAATCACAAAATTCATAGAAATACAAAAAAATTATAAAAATTTACAGAAATCATGAAAATTAATGAAAATCATAGAAATTCAAGTAAATCATAAAAATTTAGAAAAATTATAAAAAGTTATAATTACAGAAAATCAAAAACATAATAAAAATTTATGAACATAACAAATAACGAAAAATCACAAAAATTCAAAAAAATTATAAAAATTCAAAAATCACGAAGAATTACGAAAATTACAGAAATCATAAAAATACATAAGAAAATTAAGGAAAATCACAAAAATTCAAGGAAATTATAGAAATGCGAAAATCACGGAAAATTACGAAAATCACAAAAATTAAATATTTATATAAATTTTTAGAAATCATAGAAAAATTGTAAAAATCGTAGAAAATAACGAAAATTTAGAAAGATCATAAAAATTACAAAGATCATAAAAATTTAAAAAATCACAAAAATCATAAAAATTTATGAAAATTATAAAATTTATGAAAAAACCTATAAATTCAAAAAAATAATAAAAATTCAGAAAATCATAAAAAAACTCATAATAATCATATAAATTTAAAAAAATTACGATAATTACGAAATACAAAAAATATAATAATTTATAAAAATAACAAAAAATCACAAAAATTTAAGAATATCAGAGAAATATAAAGACCACAAGTAACACAAATATCATAAAAATTCATGAAAATCACAAAAATTCAAAACAAATGAAAACATTTTGAAAAACACATAAAATCATATAAAATTATCATGAAAATTCAAGAAAATTATAAAAATTAGGAAAATTATAAAAATTTACGAAAATCATAAAAATTAAAGGAAATCTAAAAATTTTAAAAATCCTAAAAATTAAGATAATTATGAAAAATCAAAAATGTGATAAAAATTTATGAAAATAACGAAAAATCATAGAAACTCAAGAAAATCAACGAAATTCGAAAATCATAAAAAAAATATAAAACCTTAAAAAAAAATAATAAAAATTTACAAAAAAACTATGATAATTACGAAATGTCTCAAAAATTAAGAAATTTAATAAAACAATGAAAAATTCGAGAAAAATTAACAAAAATCATAAAAATTTATGAAAATCGTGAAAATTTACAAAAATTACAAAAATCGTAATTAACGATAATTACAAGGATATTTCATTATTTTTATTTTAATTTTGTACATAGATATTTTGTTTATTTTTTAATTTTTTTTGTTTGCTTTTTTCTTTTTTTTATGTTTTTCTTTTAATATTTTATTTTTTATAACTTTTTCAATTTTTTAATTTTTGATTTTTTTCTCTGTTTGAACAAAACAATTTGAATTATTTTGTTATATTTTCCAATTTTATACTTATTTTAGATTTTTAGATTTTTTTTTCCATCTTTGCTTTGTAGATTTCTAATTTTTTCATCTTTAAATTTTTTCATTTTTTCCTCTAATTTTAATTTTTTTATTTTTTTTTTCAAATTTCAAATTTTTTATTCCTTCTTATAAATGTTTTCTTTGATATTTTTCATTTCTTAACTACATTTACATTATGTACAATTTTTTTTTCCTTATTCAAATTTATTCTTTTTTTTTTTAATTAGCTTTTTTGTATTTTTTTTTCTTCAACTTTTATGTGGTTTTTCAATTTTTTTGGATTACCTAAATTTTTTCGTTGAGTTTTTTGAATTGTTTTACTTTTGCTCGGATTTGGATTTTTCCAACTTTTTTGATTTTTTTTAAATTTATTTTTCATGTATCATGTCCTATATTTATCTTCAACCGTTTCGGAAATATTGACAGTTGAAAATTGACTTTTTTGCAACTTTGACAGGCTGTAGAACCTAAACAGTTAATTTTGGAACAAAATCGATCATACATTATTTTCTTAGTTTTCCATAAACTTTCATTTGACACCAACTTTGAATTTAATCCATAGTTAAAAATTCCGGCTAAACCTAATCTCCGGTTAAATTCAAAGTTAGTGTCAAATGATATTTTACGAATATCTAAGATAGGAATGTAAAATAGGTTTTTCTCTAAATTTAACCTTTTAGGTTCTACAGCCTGATTTTCTTATTTTTATTTCCCATTTTTTGTTTTAATTTTTTTTTATTTGGATTTTTTTATTATTTTTTTATTTCCATGATCTTTCAATTTCAATTTTTTTTTTTAATTTTTTTTAATTTTTTAAATTTTTTTTAAATTTTCCAATTTTTAATATTTTTTCAATTTCAAATTTTTTGAATTTGAGCATTTTTTTCCTTCAATTGTTTTTTAATTGTTTCATTTTTAATTTATTTAGATTTTTTTTATTATTTTTTTTCAATATTTTATTTTTTGTAACTTTTTCATTTTTTAATTTTTAGTTTTTTATGTGTTTTTTCTCTAAATTATTTTAGAAATTTTTGTTTTTCCAATTTTTTTTAAATTAATTTTTCTATTTTTCATCCTTCCATTTTTTTTAGTCAATTTTCTGATGGGACAATTTATTTTTTTTCAAATTTATTTATAATTTTACTTGAAAATTAATTTTTTTTTAATTAATTAATAAAAGAAAATGAACGCACGCTACTGTCGAAGATAAATAATACATTTTGGAAGGAGAAAAACATACAATTTACTTTTTTTTTATTATATTCTATTTATTTAATTTTTTTTTTTCTTTTTTCCAATTTTAATTTTTTCTTATAAATATTTATTTATTTTTTTTATTTTAAATTTCCTTATTTTTTCTTATTTAATTTTTTTTAATAAAATTGTTTTTCTCATTTATTTAATATTTTTTATACATCTTTAATCGAAATAAAAATTGTAAGATTACTGTCGTAGCAAAAAATTATTTTCAATTCCGGACACCTGAAAGTGATCTTTTTAAATCAAATTACATATTGTTTTTTTTTTTTTTTTTGTAATTTTGTATTTTTTCGTTATTTTTGTATTTCTTTGGTATTTTGTTGATATTTTTTTATTATTTTTTTATTTTTGTATTTCCCTAATATTTTTGTTTTTTTTTGAATTTAATTAAATTGACAATTAAATTTACAAATTTTTTTGACAATTAAATTTCCAATTTTTTTTTTCAATTTTGTTCGACAATTAAATTTCTTCAAAACTTTTTTTTGACAATTAAATTTTTTAACAATTGAATTTCTTATAAAAATCAATTTATTTTCAAAATTAAATTGACAATTGAATTTAAATTTTTTTCGACAATTTAATTCCTATAATTATGTTAGTTAATTACAAATAATTTAACTTTTTTCGACAATTAAATTTTTTATTTATTTACCTACTTAATTATTTGTTTGACAATTGAATTTCCAAATTAACTTTTTAATTCACGGCGTTGCTAGTGAAATTTCTTTAAAAAACCCCGAGATTTTTAAGAAGAAAGCATAAAATGTATAAAAATTAATTTTTATTTTTATTTTATTTTTTCAAATTTTCAGATATGTAGATACATATTTTGTTTTAAATTTATTTAATTTTTTTCATTTTTTCATTTTTTTTTGCTCTTTTTCATTCAAATTTTTTTTTGGGTTCTTTTTTTGGTTTTTTCAATTTTTTTTTTTAAGTTCTTTGGATCTTTTTTAATTTGTTTTGGATTTTCATTTATTAATTTTTCTTATAAAAATTTTTTCTTGAGTTTTTTTTTTATTTTTTCAACTTTTTTTATTTTTTTTTTCATTTTATGTTTTTTTTTTTTAAATTTTTTTCTCCTTCTTTGTTATTTCGCATGCAGATTTTTTTTGTTTTTTTTATTTTATTTTTTTCTTTATTCACATTTTTTCTTTCAGTTTTTTGATTTTTTTTTCAACTTTTGTGTGTGTGTAGGTACCTACTCGTTTTCTGATTTTTCTCGGAATTATATGAATTTTTTCAACTTTTTTCAATTTTTTCAACTACATATTTTAGACTTTTCTCCAATTTTTCTGTGAATTCTGAATTTTTTAAAATTGAATTTTTTGAATCATATTTAATTTTATAATTTTTTTATTCAAATTTTTCTTCAAATTTTTAAAATTTTTTTTCATTTTTAATTTTTTAAATTTTTTATTTTTTATTTTTTTTTTTGTTTTTAATTTTTCTCTTTTTCATAGTTTTTTTTTTTAAATCTTTTTCATCAATATTATTCAGTTTTTTCATTTTTTGTTACATTAATTCAAGTTTATTCATTTTTTTCAATTTTTTTTCATCTCAAATATTTTTTTTATTTAAAAAAAAAGTTATATTTGTTTTTAAATATTTTTTTGTATTGTGAGTTTTTTCCTGTATTTTTTAATGAATAATTAAAAATTTAATTTTTAAATGTTTCTTTATTTTATTTTTATATATTATTCCTGGACAAAATTATCGCACCACCACTGCACATAAGCACCATAAGCAGTGGTGCGATAATTTTGTCCAGGAGTATATTTTACAATTTTTTATTTTCTATTTTAATTTTTAAAATTTTTTTTATACATTTTTTTTAAATTTTAACTTCTAAATTTTTCAATTTACAAATTAATTTTTCAAATAAAAAAAAAATTTCAGAAAAAATTAAAAGTTAAAAAAAAAAAAAATGAAAAATTACAAAATTAAAAAATTGCTTAAAAAAAAATATATAAATAATGTAAATCAAAAAAAAAAAATAGAAAAACATGAAAAATAAAAAAATCAAAAATGAAAAATTTCATAAAATCCAAATAAGAAATTGAAAAATTTTTGAAAAAATAAATTGAAAAATTTTTGAAAAAATAAATTGAAAAATCAAAGAAAATTAAAAAACTAGATTCAAGAAATGAAAACTTCAAAAAAAAATTTAAAAATTTGAAAAGCAGAAAAAAAAAATTATAAAAAAAGCTAAAAATTAAAAAATTAAAAAAATAGAAAATTGAAAACGAAATTCTAAATTTTTGTAATCCCAAATTTTTTGTAATTCTAAAAGTTTTGAAATTGAAATTCTAATAATTTTTTGCAATACTAATTTTTTTGCAATACCAATAAATTTTTGCAATTCCGATATTTTTGCCAATTCTAATAATTTTTCTACAATTCTAACGAACTTTTTGAAATTCCAAATTTTTTTTTTCTGCAGTTATAATAATTTTTTGCAATTTTAATACATTTTTACATCTCTAGCGAATTTTTGCAATTTAAATAAATTTTGCAATTCCAAAAAATTTCACAAACTCAAGTATTAAATTCCAATAAATTTTTGCAATTCCAACAAACTTCTTCAATTCTAATTTTATTTCAATTCCAAAAAAATATTTTGCAATTTTAATTATCTTTTGACGTTTCTAACGAATTTTTGCAATTCCAATAATTTTTTCTGCAATTGTATTAATATTTGAAATTCCAATAAATTTTCACATTTTTAGCGAATTTTTGCAGTTCCAATAATTTTTTGCAATTCCAAAAATATTTTACAAATCCAAGTATCTATGTATTTTCTGCAATTTCAAAAAAATTTCGCAATTTTAATAGTTTTTGCAATTCTCTAACGAATTTTTGCTAATTCCAATAAGTTTTTGCAATTTCACAAATTTTTACAAGTTCAATATATTTTTGTTATTTCTTTTATTTTTGCAATTCCAATGAATATTTACATTTCTTTTAAATTTTGCAATTCCAACAAATTTTTATGAATCGTATTTCTGCAATCCCAATAAATTTTTGCAATTCTCTTTTTCGCAATTTTAATAATTTTTGCAATTTTGATAAATTTTCAAATTTCTAACGAACTCTTGCAATTGCAATAAATATTTGCAATTCCTTTAAATTTTTTCAAAATTTTAATTTTTGGCAATTTCAATAAATTTTCACATTTTTAGCAAATTTTCGCAATTTCCATAAATATTAAAAGTCTAAAATTTTTTTACAAATTTAAGTATTTCTGCAATTCCAATAAATTATTGCAATCCATTTTTTTTTTGCAATTTCAACAAATTTTTCACAATTCCTATAAATTTTTCTATAATTTTTGCAATTTCCATATTTTCCACTTTCTAACGAATTTTGCAATTCCAATTTTTTTTTTCTTAATTTTTGCAAATCCAAAATTTTTACGCAATACTTTTTTTAAAATTTCAATAAATATTCACATGTCCAACGAATTTTTTAAATTTCTTCAAATTTTTGCAATTCCAATAAGTTTGTACAATAATTCCTTTGAATTTTCCAGTTTCAACATATTCTTATAAATTCAAGTATCAATTTCAATATTTTTGCAATTTCAACAAACTTTTGGCAATTCCAAATTTTTTGCAATTCCAATAAATTTCAAGACATTTTATATAATTCTAACAAATTTTTGCAATTCCAATAAATTTTTGCAATTTTTTTAATTATCAATTCTAATAAATTTTTACAATTCTAAGTATTTCTGCAATCCGAATAAATTTTTGCAATTCCATTTTTTTTTTGCAATTTCAAATATTTTCTGCAATTTTGATAAATTTCCACATTTTCAATGAATTCTTGCAATTTCTTCAAATTTTTGTAATTCCAATAAATTTTTTGCAATTCCTTTGAATTTTCAAATTTCAACAAATTTTTACAAATCCAAGTATATCTGCAATTTCAATAAATTTTCGCAATTTTAAATTATTTGCAATTATAAATTTTTTCCGATTCCAAAATTTTTGCGATCTCAATTTTTTTTTGTAATTCTAAAATTTTTTGTAATTTCAATACATTTTTACATTTCCAACGAATTTTTGCAATTTCTTTAAATTTTTGCAATTCCAATAGATTTTGGCAATTCCTTTGAATTTTTCAATTTAAATAAATGTTAAATCCAAGTATTTCTGCAATTCCAATACATTTTTGCAATTTCAACAAATTTGTAGTTGCAAATATTTTTGCAATTTCAATTAAAAAAAATTTCAATTCTAATAATTTTTACAATTTCTTTAAATTTTCGAAATTTCAATAACTTTTGGCAATTCCGTCGAATCTTTTACAAACCTAAGTATTTTGCAGTTCCAAAAATTTTTGCAATTCCAACATATTTTGTAATTCCAATTTTTTTTGCAATTCTAAGTATTTTTACAATTTTAATAATTTTTTCAATTGCAATTCCTTTGAACTTTTCAATTCAAACAAATTTTATAAATCCAAGTATTTTTGCAATTTCAACAAACTTTTTGCAATTTCAAATTTTAGATAGTTTTCCAGCAAAAAAATAAAATGTTAGATGGTGCATTTGAGTCTAATTAGGTTGATTTTCATTATTTTCCAATAATGTTATTTTTCACTGGAAAATTTTGAAATTTTAGTATGATACGCCCCTGACTTTCCTCTTTTTGTCCAAAAAATTTCATAATTTTCCCCTTATAGTTTTCCAGAAAAATAAAATAAAATGTAAGATGGTTCATTTATGCCTAAATGAGTTGATTTTCATTAATTTCCAATGGTGTTACTTTTCGCTGGAAAAATTTGAAATTTTAGTATGATACGCCCCTGACTTTCCTCTTTTTTTCCAGAAAATTTCAAAATTTTCCCCTTTACATAAAATAAAATGTAAAATGGGGCATTTATGCCTAATTGAGTTGATTTTCATTATTTCCAATGATGTTATTTTTCGCTGAAAAATTTGAAATTTTAGTATGATACGCCCCTGACTTTCCTCTTTTTTTTCCAGTAAATTTCAAAATATTCCCTTGGATAGTTTTCCAGAAAAAAAATAAAATGTAATATAGTGCATTTATGCCTAATTGAGTTGATTTTCATTAATTTCCAATGGTGTTACTTTTCGTTGCAAAAATTTGAAATTTTAGTATGATACGCTCCTGACTTTCCTCTTTTTTTTCCAGAAAATCCCTTGGATAGTAAATTTTCTGTTTTGCGACGTTGCCAGCTTGTGATGCGATACTTATTTTCCTAAAGAGAAAAAAATTCTTACCTGTCAAAATCGCCTTCTTGGCCCATAATGTACGCCATCCTGCCCAGAGCTCGGGCCGCTTGATTTTTTGCCAACGGACCGGGCGAAACGTGCAAAATTTCGTACATCGACTCGCCCAAAATGTGAAAAGCTTTCCTAAAAAAAGAAGAAAAAAAAAAACGTCTGAAAATTGTCCCTAAAATGTCTGAAAACTGTCGGAACTTTCAGTTAAAATAGTCAAACATCTGAAAAATGTCTAAAAAATGTCTGAAAAAATGTCTGAAAGCAGTCTCACATGTCTGAAAATTGTTTAAAAGTGTGAAAAATATTTAAAAAACTGTCTTAAATTATCTAAATAGTGTTTGAAATGTGTCCAGAAAATGTCTAAAAATTGTCTAAATAAAATCGTCTCAATAAAATGTGTAAAAATCGTCTAAAAAAAAAATATCTTGAAATGTCTAAAAAGTGTTGAAATAAGTTCAAAATATGTCTGAAAACCGTTTAAATAAAATGACTCAGAATTGTTTAAATAAAATGTCTTGAAGTGTCTGAATTATGTCTAAGCAATGTCTGAAAATTGTCTTAATGTGTCTAAAATTAGTCTCAAATGTCTAAAAATTGTCCAAAAGTAGTAAGAATTTTGATAGAATTGTCTTAAAATGTCTAAAATGTATTCATTTGATGTCTAGAAAAAATGTCTGAAAACCGTCTTGAAATGTCTATAAAAAATGTCTGAAATGTGTCTGAAAATTGTCTAAAAAGTGTCCAGAAAATGATAATTCTTACCTGACGTAGGAAGCGTTATCGGGTAACATCAAAACGTCGAGCAATTTTCTGGAAATCTGCAACGACGCCTCCTGATTGGTCTCGTTGTTCAATCGGCGCAACAGTTTCGAAATTCGGGTGTCCTCGGGCAAATTCAGTTTCACGTCAGACTTCTTGTCCGACTCGTACACTTTACCCCTGTAACCTAGAAAAAAAAATAAATAAAAAAAAATAAATTAAAATAGGAAAAAAATTAATTTGAAAAATACAAAACTAACAAAAATTGAAAAAATAAAAATTAAATATACAAAACTAAACAAAATAAAAAATTTTAAAATTTTTTGTGAAAATAAGAAAAAAATAAAATTGAAAAAAATAACAAAAATAAAATTAAAAAATAGGAAAGTTAACAAAATTAAAAAAAAATACAAAACTGAAAAAATAAATAAATAAATAAAAATGAAAAATACGAAATCAAACAAAATAATTAACAGAAATAAAAAAAAAAATAATAAGAAAAAAATAAAATTGAAAAATACAAAACTGATAAAAATGGATAAAATAAAAATAAAAAATTCGAAACTAAACAAATTAAAACATTTAAAAAATAATAAAAATGAGAAAAAAAATAAAATTGAAAAAAATAATAAAAATAAAATTAAAAAATAGGAACGTAAACAAAATAAAGAAAAATGACAAAAAAAAATTAATAAATATAATTAAAAAATACAAAGCTGAAAAAAAATAAAAATAGAAAATACGTAACTAAAAATAAAACAAAGAAAAAATAAATAAAAATAAGAAAAAAATAAAATTGAAAAAAATAGAAAAAATAAAAACAAAAAATGCAAAACTAAGCAAAATAGAAAATTTTAAAAAAATAAAATAAAAATGAAAAAAAAAATAAAATTGAAAAAAAAAAGAAAAAATAAAAACAAAAAATACAAAACTAAGCAAAATAAAAAATTGAAAAAAAAAAAAATTAAAATGAGAAAAAAATACAATTGAAAAAAATAAAAATAGAAAATAGGAAACTAAACAAAAAAAACAAACAAAAAATAAATAAAAATAAGAAAAAAATAAAATTGAAAAAAATAGAAAAAATAAAAACAAAAAATGCAAAACTAAGCAAAATAGAAAATTTAAAAAAAATAAAAAAAATAAAATAAAAATGAAAAAAAAATAAAATTGAAAAAAAAAAGAAAAAATAAAAACAAAAAATACAAAACTAAGCAAAATGAAAAATTAAAAAAAAAAAATTAAAATGAGAAAAAAATACAATTGAAAAAAATAACAAAAATAAAATTAAAAAATACGAAAGTGAAGAAAAACAAGAAAATTAAAAAAAAATAAGAACGTAAACAAAATAAAGAAAAATGACAAAAAAAAATTAATGAATATAATTAAAAAATACAAAGCTGAAAAAAAATAAAAATAGAAAATACGTAACTAAAAATAAAACAAAGAAAAAATAAATAAAAATAAGAAAAAAATAAAATTGAATAAAATAGAAAAAATAAAAACAAAAAATGCAAAACTAAGCAAAATAGAAAATTTAAAAAAAATAAAATAAAAATGAAAAAAAAAATAAAATTGAAAAAAAAAAGAAAAAATAAAAACAAAAAATACAAAACTAAGCAAAATAAAAAATTGAAAAAAAAAAAATTAAAATGAGAAAAAAATACAATTGAAAAAAATAAAAATAGAAAATAGGAAACTAAACAAAAAAAACAAACAAAAAATAAATAAAAATAAGAAAAAAATAAAATTGAAAAAAATAGAAAAAATAAAAACAAAAAATGCAAAACTAAGCAAAATAGAAAATTTAAAAAAAATAAAAAAAATAAAATAAAAATGAAAAAAAAATAAAATTGAAAAAAAAAAGAAAAAATAAAAACAAAAAATACAAAACTAAGCAAAATAAAAAATTGAAAAAAAAAAAATTAAAATGAGAAAAAAATACAATTGAAAAAAATAACAAAAATAAAATTAAAAAATACAAAGCTGAAAAAAATAAAAATAGAAAATAGGAAACTAAACAAAAAAAACAAAGAAAAAATAAATAAAAATAAGAAAAAAATAAAATTGAAAAAAATAGAAAAAATAAAAACAAAAAATGCAAAACTAAGCAAAATAGAAAATTTAAAAAAAATAAAAAAAATAAAATAAAAATGAAAAAAAAATAAAATTGAAAAAAAAAAGAAAAAATAAAAACAAAAAATACAAAACTAAGCAAAATAAAAAATTGAAAAAAAAAAATTAAAATGAGAAAAAAATACAATTGAAAAAAATAACAAAAATAAAATTAAAAAATACAAAGCTGAAAAAAATAAAAATAGAAAATAGGAAACTAAACAAAAAAAACAAAGAAAAAATAAATAAAAATAAGAAAAAAATAAAATTGAAAAAAATAGAAAAAATAAAAACAAAAAATGCAAAACTAAGCAAAATAGAAAATTTAAAAAAAATAAAAAAAATAAAATAAAAATGAAAAAAAAATAAAATTGAAAAAAAAAAGAAAAAATAAAAACAAAAAATACAAAACTAAGCAAAATGAAAAATTAAAAAAAAAAAATTAAAATGAGAAAAAAATACAATTGAAAAAAATAAAAATAAAATTAAAAAATACGAAAGTGAAGAAAAACAAGAAAATTAAAAAAAAATAAGAACGTAAACAAAATAAAGAAAAATGACAAAAAAAAATTAATGAATATAATTAAAAAATACAAAGCTGAAAAAAATAAAAATAGAAAATAGGAAACTAAACAAAAAAAAACAAAGAAAAAATAAATAAAAATAAGAAAAAAATAAAATTGAAAAAAATAGAAAAAATAAAAACAAAAAATGCAAAACTAAGCAAAATAGAAAATTTAAAAAAAATAAAAAAAATAAAATAAAAATGAAAAAAAAATAAAATTGAAAAAAAAAAGAAAAAATAAAAACAAAAAATACAAAACTAAGCAAAATAAAAAATTGAAAAAAAAAAAATTAAAATGAGAAAAAAATACAATTGAAAAAAATAACAAAAATAAAATTAAAAAATACAAAGCTGAAAAAAATAAAAATAGAAAATAGGAAACTAAACAAAAAAAACAAAGAAAAAATAAATAAAAATAAGAAAAAAATAAAATTGAAAAAAATAGAAAAAATAAAAACAAAAAATGCAAAACTAAGCAAAATAGAAAATTTAAAAAAAATAAAAAAAATAAAATAAAAATGAAAAAAAAATAAAATTGAAAAAAAAAAGAAAAAATAAAAACAAAAAATACAAAACTAAGCAAAATGAAAAATTAAAAAAAAAAAATTAAAATGAGAAAAAAATACAATTGAAAAAAATAACAAAAATAAAATTAAAAAATACGAAAGTGAAGAAAAACAAGAAAATTAAAAAAAAATAAGAACGTAAACAAAATAAAGAAAAATGACAAAAAAAAATTAATGAATATAATTAAAAAATACAAAGCTGAAAAAAATAAAAATAGAAAATAGGAAACTAAACAAAAAAAAACAAAGAAAAAATAAATAAAAATAAGAAAAAAATAAAATTGAAAAAAATAGAAAAAATAAAAACAAAAAATGCAAAACTAAGCAAACTAGAAAATTTAAAAAAAATAAAATAAAAATGAAAAAAAAAATAAAATTGAAAAAAAAAAGAAAAAATAAAAACAAAAAATACAAAACTAAGCAAAATAAAAAATTAAAAGAAAAAAAAAATTAAAATGAGAAAAAAAATACAATTGAAAAAAATAACAAAAATAAAATTAAAAAATACGAAAGTGAAGAAAAACAAGAAAATTAAAAAAAAATAAGAACGTAAACAAAATAAAGAAAAATGACAAAAAAAAATTAATAAATATAATTAAAAAATACAAAGCTGAAAAAAAATAAAAATAGAAAATACGAAACTAAAAATAAAACAAAGAAAAAATAAATAAAAATGAGAAAAAAATAAAATTGAAAAAAAAAGAAAAAATAAAAACAAAAAATGCAAAACTAAGCAAAATAGAAAATTTAAAAAAAATAAAAAAAATAAAATAAAAATGAAAAAAAAATAAAATTGAAAAAAAAAAGAAAAAATAAAAACAAAAAATACAAAACTAAGCAAAATGAAAAATTAAAAAAAAAAAATTAAAATGAGAAAAAAATACAATTGAAAAAAATAACAAAAATAAAATTAAAAAATACGAAAGTGAAGAAAAACAAGAAAATTAAAAAAAAATAAGAACGTAAACAAAATAAAGAAAAATGACAAAAAAAAATTAATGAATATAATTAAAAAATACAAAGCTGAAAAAAATAAAAATAGAAAATAGGAAACTAAACAAAAAAAAACAAAGAAAAAATAAATAAAAATAAGAAAAAAATAAAATTGAAAAAAATAGAAAAAATAAAAACAAAAAATGCAAAACTAAGCAAAATAGAAAATTTAAAAAAAATAAAAAAAATAAAATAAAAATGAAAAAAAAATAAAATTGAAAAAAAAAAGAAAAAATAAAAACAAAAAATACAAAACTAAGCAAAATAAAAAATTGAAAAAAAAAAAATTAAAATGAGAAAAAAATACAATTGAAAAAAATAACAAAAATAAAATTAAAAAATACAAAGCTGAAAAAAATAAAAATAGAAAATAGGAAACTAAACAAAAAAAAACAAAGAAAAAATAAGTAAAAATAGGAAAAAAATAAAATTGAAAAAAATAGAAAAAATAAAAACAAAAAATGCAAAACTAAGCAAAATAGAAAATTTAAAAAAAATAAAAAAAATAAAATAAAAATGAAAAAAAAATAAAATTGAAAAAAAAAAGAAAAAATAAAAACAAAAAATACAAAACTAAGCAAAATAAAAAATTGAAAAAAAAAAATTAAAATGAGAAAAAAATACAATTGAAAAAAATAACAAAAATAAAATTAAAAAATACAAAGCTGAAAAAAATAAAAATAGAAAATAGGAAACTAAACAAAAAAAACAAAGAAAAAATAAATAAAAATAAGAAAAAAATAAAATTGAAAAAAATAGAAAAAATAAAAACAAAAAATGCAAAACTAAGCAAAATAGAAAATTTAAAAAAAATAAAAAAAATAAAATAAAAATGAAAAAAAAATAAAATTGAAAAAAAAAAGAAAAAATAAAAACAAAAAATACAAAACTAAGCAAAATGAAAAATTAAAAAAAAAAAATTAAAATGAGAAAAAAATACAATTGAAAAAAATAAAAATAAAATTAAAAAATACGAAAGTGAAGAAAAACAAGAAAATTAAAAAAAAATAAGAACGTAAACAAAATAAAGAAAAATGACAAAAAAAAATTAATGAATATAATTAAAAAATACAAAGCTGAAAAAAATAAAAATAGAAAATAGGAAACTAAACAAAAAAAAACAAAGAAAAAATAAATAAAAATAAGAAAAAAATAAAATTGAAAAAAATAGAAAAAATAAAAACAAAAAATGCAAAACTAAGCAAAATAGAAAATTTAAAAAAAATAAAAAAAATAAAATAAAAATGAAAAAAAAATAAAATTGAAAAAAAAAAGAAAAAATAAAAACAAAAAATACAAAACTAAGCAAAATAAAAAATTGAAAAAAAAAAAATTAAAATGAGAAAAAAATACAATTGAAAAAAATAACAAAAATAAAATTAAAAAATACAAAGCTGAAAAAAATAAAAATAGAAAATAGGAAACTAAACAAAAAAAACAAAGAAAAAATAAATAAAAATAAGAAAAAAATAAAATTGAAAAAAATAGAAAAAATAAAAACAAAAAATGCAAAACTAAGCAAAATAGAAAATTTAAAAAAAATAAAAAAAATAAAATAAAAATGAAAAAAAAATAAAATTGAAAAAAAAAAGAAAAAATAAAAACAAAAAATACAAAACTAAGCAAAATGAAAAATTAAAAAAAAAAAATTAAAATGAGAAAAAAATACAATTGAAAAAAATAACAAAAATAAAATTAAAAAATACGAAAGTGAAGAAAAACAAGAAAATTAAAAAAAAATAAGAACGTAAACAAAATAAAGAAAAATGACAAAAAAAAATTAATGAATATAATTAAAAAATACAAAGCTGAAAAAAATAAAAATAGAAAATAGGAAACTAAACAAAAAAAAACAAAGAAAAAATAAATAAAAATAAGAAAAAAATAAAATTGAAAAAAATAGAAAAAATAAAAACAAAAAATGCAAAACTAAGCAAACTAGAAAATTTAAAAAAAATAAAATAAAAATGAAAAAAAAAATAAAATTGAAAAAAAAAAGAAAAAATAAAAACAAAAAATACAAAACTAAGCAAAATAAAAAATTAAAAGAAAAAAAAAATTAAAATGAGAAAAAAAATACAATTGAAAAAAATAACAAAAATAAAATTAAAAAATACGAAAGTGAAGAAAAACAAGAAAATTAAAAAAAAATAAGAACGTAAACAAAATAAAGAAAAATGACAAAAAAAAATTAATAAATATAATTAAAAAATACAAAGCTGAAAAAAAATAAAAATAGAAAATACGAAACTAAAAATAAAACAAAGAAAAAATAAATAAAAATGAGAAAAAAATAAAATTGAAAAAAAAAGAAAAAATAAAAACAAAAAATGCAAAACTAAGCAAAATAGAAAATTTAAAAAAAATAAAAAAAATAAAATAAAAATGAAAAAAAAATAAAATTGAAAAAAAAAAGAAAAAATAAAAACAAAAAATACAAAACTAAGCAAAATGAAAAATTAAAAAAAAAAAATTAAAATGAGAAAAAAATACAATTGAAAAAAATAACAAAAATAAAATTAAAAAATACGAAAGTGAAGAAAAACAAGAAAATTAAAAAAAAATAAGAACGTAAACAAAATAAAGAAAAATGACAAAAAAAAATTAATGAATATAATTAAAAAATACAAAGCTGAAAAAAATAAAAATAGAAAATAGGAAACTAAACAAAAAAAAACAAAGAAAAAATAAATAAAAATAAGAAAAAAATAAAATTGAAAAAAATAGAAAAAATAAAAACAAAAAATGCAAAACTAAGCAAAATAGAAAATTTAAAAAAAATAAAAAAAATAAAATAAAAATGAAAAAAAAATAAAATTGAAAAAAAAAAGAAAAAATAAAAACAAAAAATACAAAACTAAGCAAAATAAAAAATTGAAAAAAAAAAAATTAAAATGAGAAAAAAATACAATTGAAAAAAATAACAAAAATAAAATTAAAAAATACAAAGCTGAAAAAAATAAAAATAGAAAATAGGAAACTAAACAAAAAAAACAAAGAAAAAATAAATAAAAATAAGAAAAAAATAAAATTGAAAAAAATAGAAAAAATAAAAACAAAAAATGCAAAACTAAGCAAAATAGAAAATTTAAAAAAAATAAAAAAAATAAAATAAAAATGAAAAAAAAATAAAATTGAAAAAAAAAAGAAAAAATAAAAACAAAAAATACAAAACTAAGCAAAATGAAAAATTAAAAAAAAAAAATTAAAATGAGAAAAAAATACAATTGAAAAAAATAACAAAAATAAAATTAAAAAATACGAAAGTGAAGAAAAACAAGAAAATTAAAAAAAAAATAAGAACGTAAACAAAATAAAGAAAAATGACAAAAAAAAATTAATGAATATAATTAAAAAATACAAAGCTGAAAAAAATAAAAATAGAAAATAGGAAACTAAACAAAAAAAAACAAAGAAAAAATAAATAAAAATAAGAAAAAAATAAAATTGAAAAAAATAGAAAAAATAAAAACAAAAAATGCAAAACTAAGCAAACTAGAAAATTTAAAAAAAATAAAATAAAAATGAAAAAAAAAATAAAATTGAAAAAAAAAAGAAAAAATAAAAACAAAAAATACAAAACTAAGCAAAATAAAAAATTAAAAGAAAAAAAAAATTAAAATGAGAAAAAAAATACAATTGAAAAAAATAACAAAAATAAAATTAAAAAATACGAAAGTGAAGAAAAACAAGAAAATTAAAAAAAAATAAGAACGTAAACAAAATAAAGAAAAATGACAAAAAAAAATTAATAAATATAATTAAAAAATACAAAGCTGAAAAAAAATAAAAATAGAAAATACGAAACTAAAAATAAAACAAAGAAAAAATAAATAAAAATGAGAAAAAAATAAAATTGAAAAAAAAAGAAAAAATAAAAACAAAAAATGCAAAACTAAGCAAAATAGAAAATTTAAAAAAAATAAAATAAAAATGAAAAAAAAAATAAAATTGAAAAAAAAAAGAAAAAATAAAAACAAAAAATACAAAATTAGGCAAAATAAAAAATTAAAAGAAAAAAAAATTAAAATGAGAAAAAAAATATAATTGAAAAAAATAACAAAAATAAAATTAAAAAATACGAAAGTGAAGAAAAACAAGAAAATTAAAAAAAAAAATAAAAACGTAAACAAAATAAAGAAAAATGACAAAAAAAAATTAATGAATATAATTAAAAAATACAAAGCTGAAAAAAAATAAAAATAGAAAATACGAAACTAAACAAAATAAAACATTAAAAAAAAACAAAGAAAAAATAAATAAAAATAAGAAAAAAATGAAATTGAAAAATACAAAACTGATAAAAATGGATAAAATAAAAATAAAAAATAAGAAAATAAACAAAATCAAACATTAAAAAAATATTAAAAATTAGAAAAAAATAAAATTTAAAAAAATTATAAAAATAAAATTAAAAAATAGGAGCGTAAACAATATAAGGAAAAATGACAAAAAAAAATTAATGAATATAATTAAAAAATACGAAACTAAAAAAAAAAAACAATAAAAAAAAACAAAAAAAAAATAAATAAAAATAAGAAAAAAATAAAATTGAAAAAAAGAAGAATAAATAAAAACAAAAAATACAAAACAAAGCAAAATAAAAAATTTAAAAAAATTTAAAAAAAATTAATAAAATAAGAAAAAAATAAAATTAAATAAAAAATAAAATTAAAAAATACGAAAGTAGCTAAAAAAAAATTAAATTGAAAAATACAGAACTGAAAAAAAAAACGAAAAAAAAAAAAATAAATAAAAAAAAAAAAATTAATGAAAATAAGAAAAAAATAAAATTGAAAAATACAAAACTCACCACTTGACGACTCGTTCCGATTATTTTCGTACTTTCTGCTGCCGTAGTACCCGTCGCCCCCGTAGTCTCGGTCGCCCCTGCGGGGCGTCGTTTCCCCCCTCCGCCCCCCTCTAAAAGTCGATCGGCTCGACGCCCCTGATCGACTCGATCTGAATTCGGCGGATCGAGTTTGAGCGCGGCTTGAACCTGAAAAAAATAAATAAAAATTGTGACGTTCCTGTGACGTTCTTGTTACATTCTTCTAACAATTTATTGAAAAAAATAAAATAAAAAATTGTCACGTTCCTTTGACATTCCATCAAAATTCTATAGTGAAATTTTTGTGACGTTTTCGAAACGTTCCTGTAACATTCTATTAACATTCTTATGACGTTCCTGTGACAGTTTCTCAACAATTGATTTAAAAAAAAAAAGTGACGTTTCTTTGACATTTGTTGGTGACATTTTTCCAACGTTCTCGAAACGTTCCTATAACGTTCTACCAACATTCATTTAACGACGTATTAAAAAAAAAAAAAAAAATTGTGACGTTTCTTTGAAATTTTAGTACAAAGTAGAAGAGCTAACAAAAACTGTATCAGATTTTTTATACGGAAGTTGTACTGGTTTGCGTAAATTTCCCATTTGTACCTAACTTTGGTACAATTGGAGTAATTTTTTAGTACAAATCAATTTTAGTACATTTCAAATATCTCACAATATTTTTTAAAACAATTCAAAAATTGTACTAAATTTTTAAAAAATGATCTAGTACATTTCTTATTTGTAATAAAGTTTTGGTACGATTGGACTAATTTTTAGTACAAATCCTAATTATGCTATTTAGTACAATTCAAAAATTTCACTTTTTTTTTTTGTACAATCAAGAAATGCTAAACTTTTAGTACAATTCAGGAAATACAAGTACAATTGAAAAATTCACAAATCTATTAGTACAATTCATAAACTATACTAATTTTCGTACATTTATTTCACTTTAGTATTGAAGTTTCGTACAATCGGACTCATTTTTAGTACAATTTAACAATGTAGTTAATTCAATTTAAAAATGTTCTTAATTTTTAGTACAATTCAAATTGTCTGAAATATTTAATTCAATTCAATTTTTTTTTTCAATTTCTAGTACAATTTAAAATGTACTAAATTTCAAGTACAATTGATGAATGTACTAAATTTCGAGTACAAACAAAAATGTATTAAATTTCAAGTTCAATTGATAAATGTACTGATTTTTTTGGACAATAGTACAATGCAAAATGATTATATTTGGTACAAATAAAAATTTACCAAATTTTTAATACCATTTAAAAATGTACAAAATTTTTTCAACAATTAGTACAATGTAAAATATCTTGAATATTTAGTACAAATCGAAAATGTATCAAATTTCGAGTGTAATTTATAATTGTACTTTTCTTGTATAATTCAAAAATGTTTCAAATTTCGAAAAAAATGGATAAATAGACTAAATTTGTAGTACAATTCAAAAATTTATCAAATTTCGAATGAAATTGATAAACGTACTAAATTTTTAATACAATTAAAAAAAAAATACAATCGAAAATTGTACTAAATTTTTAGTACAATTTAGGAATGTACTAAATTTCAAGTAAAATTGATAAATGTACTAAATTTTTAGTGAAATTCAAAAATGTATGAAATTTCGAATAAAATTAATAATTGTACTAATTTTTTTGTTAATTCAAAAATGTATCAAATTTCGAGTGAAATTAATAAATGCACTAAATTTCTAGTACAATTCAAAAATGTATCAAATTTCGAATAAAATTGATAAATGTACTACATTTCTAGTAATTTCAAAAAAACTGTAAAATCGAAAATTGTACTGAATTTTTAGTACAATTCAAAAATGTATCAAATTTTGAGAAAAATGGATAAACGTACTAAATTTCTAGGAAGATTCAAAAATGTATCAAATTTCGAGTAAAATTGATAAATGTACTAAATTTCTTGTATAATTTAAAAATGTAGCAAATTTCGAATAAATTTAATAAATGTAGTAAAATTTTTAGTACAATTCAAAAATGTACCAAATTTCAAGTACAATTGATAAATGTACTGAATTTTTAGAAAAAATCAAAAATGTACTAGATTTTTAGTATAAATCAGAAATGTTCTAAAATTAGTACAATTCAAAAATATATCAAATTTTGAGTAAAATTTAAAATATTTCTGTGACATTCTTCGAAACTTATTGTGACGTTTTGGTGACATTTTATTAACATTCTTTCACGATTTAGATGTTTTCGACAGATTCTTTTAAAATAAAAAAAAAATAGAAAATTTTATGGAAAATTTTTGTGATTTTCTTGGAATAATTTTTGTGACGTTCCTGTGACATTCTATCAACATTCTTTTACTATTTAGGCTTATTTGACAGATTCTTTTGACAATAATTTTTTTTTTTAATTCATAGAAAAGTTTTTTTTTGAGACATTTTTTGAACATTAATGTGACGTTCCTGTTACATTCTTCCACATTATAGATGTTTTTGAAACATTCTTTCGACATTGAAAAAATTGAAAATTTCATAGAAAAGTTTTTGAGAAATTTTTGTGACATTCTTGAAACATTATTGTGACGTTCCTGTAACATTCTATCAACATTCTTTCACTATTTAAACGTTTTTGACAGATTCTTCTGACATTAATTAAAAAATTAAAAATTTTATAGAAAAGTTTTTGAGATATTTCTGTGACATTCTTCGAAAATTATTGTGACGTTCTTGTGACATTTTATCAACATTTTTTTCACAATTTAGACGTTTTAACAGATTCTTCTGACATTAAAAAAAATAAATGTATTACATTTTTTTGAGACATTCTTGGAACAATTTTTGCGACGTTCCTGTGACATTCTATCAAAATTCTTTCATCATTTAGACGTTTTTGACAGAGTCTTCTGATATTAAAAAAAAAGAAATTTATAGAAGAGTTTTTGAGACATTTTTGGAACATTGTGACGTTTCTGTGACATTCTATCAACATTTAGACGTTTTCAACAGATTCTTCTAACATTAAAAAAATTGAAAATTTTATAGAAAAGTTTTTGAGATATTTCTGTGACATTCTTCGGAAATTATTGTGACGTTTTTGTGACATTTTATCAACATTTTTCCACGATTTAGAGGTTTTTGACAGATTCTTTGATATTAAAAAAAATTAGAAATTTTATGAAAAATTTTTGTGACATTTTTGGAACAATTTTTGTGACTTTCCTGTGACATCTATCAACATTCTTTCATCATTTAGACGTTTTTGACAGAGTCTTTTGACATTAAAAAATAATTAAAATTTATAGAAAAGTTTTTGAGACATTTTTGGAACATTATTGTGACGTTTCTGTAACATTTTATCAACATTTAGACGTTTTTGACAGATTCTTCTAACATTAAGAAAATTTAAAATTTTATAGTAAAGTTTTTGAGATATTTCTGTGACATTCTTCGAAAATTATTATGACGTTTTTGTGACATTTTATCAACATTTTTTCACAATTTAGACGTTTTTGACAGATTCTTCAGACATAAAAAAAAAAAAATTAATGAAAATTTTTAGAACATTGTGACGTTTCTGTGATATTCTATCAACATTCAGACGTTTTTAACAGATTCTTCTAACATTAAAAAAATTGAAAATTTTATAGAAAAGTTTTTGAGATATTTCTGTGGCATTCTTCGGAAATTATTGTGACGTTTTTGTGACATTTTATCAACATTTTCCCACGATTTAGAGGTTTTTGACAGATTCTTTGATATTAAAAAAAATTAGAAATTTTATGAAAAATGTTTGTGACATTTTTGGAACAATTTTTGTGACTTTTCTGTGACATTCTATGAACATTCTTTCATCATTTAGACGTTTTTGACAGAGTCTTCTGACATAAAAAAATAAAAATTTAATGGAAAAGTTTTAGAGACATTTTTGAAACATTATTGTGACGTTTCTGTGACATTTTATCAACATTTAGACGTTTTTGACAGATTCTTCTGAACATTAAGAAAATTTAAAATTTTATAGTAAAGTTTTTGAGATATTTCTGTGACATTCTTCGAAAATTATTATGACGTTTTTTGTGACATTTTATCAACATTTTTTCACAATTTAGACGTTTTTGACAGATTCTTCAGACATAAAAAAAAAATTGATGAAAATTTTTAGAACATTGTGACGTTTCTGTGATATTCTATCAACATTCAGACGTTTTTAACAGATTCTTCTAACATTAAAAAAAATTGAAAATTTTTATAGAAAAGTTTTTGAGATATTTCTGTGACATTCTTCGGAAATTATTGTGACGTTTTTGTGACATTTTATCAACAATTTTTCCACGATTTAGAGGTTTTTGACAGATTTTTTGATATTAAAAAAAATTAGAAATTTTTATGAAAAATTTTTGTGAAAAATTTTGGAACAATTTTTGTGACTTTTCTGTGACATTCTATGAACATTCTTTCATCATTTAGACGTTTTTGACAGAGTCTTTTGACATTAAAAAATAATTAAAATTTATAGAAAAGTTTTTGAGACATTTTTGTGGCATTTTTGGAACATTATTGTGACATTCCTGTGACATTCTATCAACATTTAGACGTTTTTGACAGAGTCTTCTGACATTAAAAAAAATTAAAAACTTAATGGAAAAGTTTTTGAGACATTTTTCTGACATTCTTGGAACATTATTATGACGTTCCTGTAACATTTTATCAACATTTTTCCACCATTTAGATGTTTTTGACAGATTCTTCTGACATTAAAAAGTTAAAAATTTTATAAAAAAGTTTTTGAGATATTTCTGTGACTCTTCGAAAATTATTGTGACGTTTTTGTGACATTTTATTAAATTTTTTTCACGATTTAGACGTTTTTGACAGATTCTTCTAAAATTAAAAAAAAAATAAAATTATGGGAAATTTTTGTAACATTCTTGGAACATTATTGTGACGTTCCTGTAACATTCTATCAACATCCTTCCATCATTTAGACGTTTTTGACTGATTCTTCTGACATTAAAAAAGTTAAAAGTTTTATAGGAAAGTTTTTGAGATATTTCTGTGACATTCTTCGAAAATTATTGTGACGTTTTGGTGACATTTTATTAACATTCTTTCACGATTTAGACGTTTTTGACAGATTCTTCTGACATTAAAAAAGTAAAAATTTGATGAAAAAATTTTGTGACATTTAATGAAAAATTTTTGTGACATTTTTGGAACAATTTTTGTGACGTTCCTGTGGTATTCTATCAACATTCTTCCACTATTTAGGCTTTTTTGACAAATTCTTTTACCATTGAAATTTTTTTTAAATTCATAAAAAAAAATTGAGACATTTTTGTGACATTCTTAGAACATTATTGTGACATTTCTGTGACATTTTATCAACATTTAGACGTTTTTGACAGACTCCTCTGATATTGAAAAAAATTTAAAATTTAATGGAAAAATTTTTGAGACATTTTTGTGACATTCTTTTAACATTATTGTGACGTTCTTGCAACATTCTATCAACATTCTTCCACTATTTAAACGTTTTTGACCGATTCTTCTGACATTAAAAAATTTAAAATTTTGTAGAAAAGTTTTGAGATATTTCTGTGACATTCTTCGAAAATTATTGTCAAGTTTTTGTGACATTTTATTAACATTCTTCCAGGATTTAGAGATTTTTGACAGATTCTTTGACATTAAAGAAAATTAAAAATTTTATGAAACATTTTTGTGACATTCTTGGAACATTATTGTGACGTTCCTGTAACATTCTGTCAACATTCTTATACCAATTAAACGTTTTGACAGATTTTTCTGATATAAAAAAAGTTAAAAATTTTATAGAAAAGTTTGTGAGATATTTCTGTGACATTCTTCGAAAATTATTGTGACATTTTAGTGACATTTTATTAATCTTCTTTCACGATTTAGATGTTTTTGGCAGATTCTTCTAAAATAAAAAAAAAATAAAAAATTTATGGAAAATTTTTGTGACATTCTTAGAACATTATTGTGACGTTCTTGCAACATTCTGTCAACATTCTTCTAACAATTATACGTTTTTGACAGATTCTTCTGATATTAAAAAAGTTAAAAATTTTATAGAAAAGTTTTTGAGATATTTTTGTAAGTTCTTCGAAAATTATTGTGACGTTTTGCTGACATTTTATTAACATTCTTTCACGATTTAGACATTTTTGACAGATTCTTCTAAAATTTAAAAAAAATGCAAATTTTATGAAAAATTTCTGTGACATTCTTGGAACAATTTTTGTGACGTTCCTGTGACATTCTATCAATATTATTTCATCATTTAGACGTTTTTGACAGAGTCTTATGACATTAAAAAAAATTTTCTAGTTTTTCAGACATTTTTGCGGCATTTTTGGAACATTATTGTGACATTTCTGTGACATTCAATCAACATTTAGACGTTTTTGACAGACTCTTCTGACATTAAAAAAATTGAAAATTTTATAGAAAAGTTTTTGAGATATTTCTGTGGCATTCTTCGGAAATTATTGTGACGTTTTTGTGACATTTTATCAACATTTTTCCACGATTTAGAGGTTTTTGACAGATTCTTTGATATTAAAAAAAATTAGAAATTTTATGAAAAATTTTTGTGACATTTTTGGAACAATTTTTGTGACTTTTCTGTGACATTCTATGAACATTCTTTCATCATTTAGACGTTTTTGACAGAGTCTTTTGACATTAAAAAATAATTAAAATTTATAGAAAAGTTTTTGAGACATTTTTGGAACATTATTGTGACGTTTCTGTAACATTTTATCAACATTTAGACGTTTTTGACAGATTCTTCTAACATTAAGAAAATTTAAAATTTTATAGTAAAGTTTTTGAAATATTTCTGTGACATTCTTCGAAAATTATTATGACGTTTTTGTGACATTTTATCAAAATTTTTTCACAATTTAGACGTTTTTGACAGATTCTTCAGACATAAAAAAAAAATTGATGAAAATTTTTAGAACATTGTGACGTTTCTGTGATATTCTATCAACATTCAGACGTTTTTAACAGATTCTTCTAACATTAAAAAAATTGAAAATTTTATAGAAAAGTTTTTGAGATATTTCTGTGGCATTCTTCGGAAATTATTGTGACGTTTTTGTGACATTTTATCAACATTTTCCCACGATTTAGAGGTTTTTGACAGATTCTTTGATATTAAAAAAATTAGAAATTTTATGAAAAATTTTTGTGACATTTTGGGAACAATTTTTGTGACTTTCCTGTGACATTCTATCAACATTCTTTCATCATTTAGACGTTTTTGACAGAGTCTTTTGACATTAAAAAATAATTAAAATTTATAGAAAAGTTTTTGAGACATTTTTGTGGCATTTTTGGAACATTATTGTGACATTCCTGTGACATTCTATCAACATTTAGACGTTTTTGACAGAGTCTTCTGACATTAAAAAAAATTAAAAATTTAATGGAAAAGTTTTTGATACATTTTTCTGACATTCTTGGAACATTATTATGACGTTCCTGTAACATTTTATCAACATTTTTTCCACCATTTAGATGTTTTTGACAGATTCTTCTGACATTAAAAAGTTAAAAATTTTATAAAAAAGTTTTTGAGATATTTCTGTGACTCTTCGAAAATTATTGTGACGTTTTTGTGACATTTTATTAAATTTTTTTCACGATTTAGACGTTTTTGACAGATTCTTCTAAAATTAAAAAAAAAAAAAAATTATGGGAAATTTTTGTAACATTCTTGGAACATTATTGTGACGTTCCTGTAACATTCTATCAACATCCTTCCATCATTTAGACGTTTTTGACTGATTCTTCTGACATTAAAAAAGTTAAAAGTTTTATAGGAAAGTTTTTGAGATATTTCTGTGACATTCTTCGAAAATTATTGTGACGTTTTGGTGACATTTTATTAACATTCTTTCACGATTTAGACGTTTTTGACAGATTCTTCTGACATTAAAAAAGTAAAAATTTAATGAAAATTTTTTGTGACATTTTAATGAAAAATTTTTGTGACATTTTTGGAACAATTTTTGTGACGTTCCTGTGGTATTCTATCAACATTCTTCCACTATTTAGGCTTTTTTTGACAAATTCTTTTACCATTGAAATTTTTTTTAAATTCATAAAAAAAAATTGAGACATTTTTGTGACATTCTTAGAACATTATTGTGACGTTTCTGTGACATTTTATCAACATTTAGACGTTTTTGACAGACTCCTCTGATATTGAAAAAAATTTAAAATTTAATGAAAAAAATTTTTGAGACATTTTTGTGACATTCTTTTAACATTATTGTGACGTTCTTGCAACATTCTATCAACATTCTTCCACTATTTAAACGTTTTTGACCGATTCTTCTGACATTAAAAAATTTAAAATTTTGTAGAAAAGTTTTTGAGATATTTCTGTGACATTCTTCGAAAATTATTGTCAAGTTTTTGTGACATTTTATTAACATTCTTCCAGGATTTAGAGATTTTTGACAGATTCTTTGACATTAAAGAAAATTAAAAATTTTATGAAACATTTTTGTGACATTCTTGGAACATTATTGTGACGTTCTTGCAACATTCTGTCAACATTCTTCTAACAATTATACGTTTTTGACAGATTCTTCTGATATTAAAAAAGTTAAAAATTTTATAGAAAAGTTTTTGAGATATTTTTGTAAGTTCTTCGAAAATTATTGTGACGTTTTGCTGACATTTTATTAACATTCTTTCACGATTTAGACATTTTTGACAGATTCTTCTAAAATTAAAAAAAAATGCAAATTTTATGAAAAATTTCTGTGACATGCTTGGAACAATTTTTGTGACGTTCCTGTGACATTCTATCAATATTCTTTCATCATTTAGACGTTTTTGACAGAGTCTTATGACATTAAAAAAAAATTTCTAGTTTTTCAGACATTTTTGCGGCATTTTTGGAACATTATTGTGACATTTCTGTGACATTCAATCAACATTTAGACGTTTTTGACAGACTCTTCTGACATTAAAAAAAACTAAAAATTTAATGGAAAAGTTTTTGAGACATTTTTGTGATATTCTTGGAACATTATTGTGACGTTTTTGTGACATATTATATATATAACATATACAACATTCTTTCACGATTTAGAGGTTTTTGAAAGATTTTTCTGGCATTAAAAAAATTAAAAAAATTATAGAAAAGAGATATTTTTGTGACATTTTTGGAACATTATTGTGACATTCCATCAACATTGAGACGTTTTTGACAGACTCTTCTAAAATTAAAAAAAATTAAAAATTTAATGAAACAGATTTTGAGACATTTTTTGACATTTTTGGAATATTATTGTGACGTTCCTGTTACATTCTTCCACATTGTAGATGTTTTTGAAAGATTCTTTTGACATTAGAAAAATTGAAAATATTATAGAAAAGTTTTTGAGACATTTTTGTGACATTCTTGGAACATTATTGTGACGTTCCTGCAACATTCTTATACTAATTCAACGTTTTTGACAGATTCTTCCGAGGATTCTTCTGATATAAAAAAAAGTTAAAAATTTTATAGAAAAGTTTGTGAGATATTTCTGTGACATTTTTCGAAAATTATTGGACGTTTTGGTGACATTTTATTAATTTTCTTTCACGATTTAGATGTTTTTGACAGATTCTTCTAAAATTAAAAAAAAATAAAATTTTCTAGAAAATTTTCGTGACATTCTTTGAACATTATTGTGACATTTCTGTGACATTCTATCAACATTTAGACGTTTTTGACAGATTCTTCTGACATTAAAAAAATTAGAAATTTAATGGAAAAGTTTTTGAGACATTTTTGTGACATTCTAGGAACATTATTATGACGTTCCTGTGACATTTTATCAACATTTTTCCACCATTT